>SNQJ01S0045583.1:37182-60485 GCA_010110895.2 Picea sitchensis
CTTGTGTGAGCGAACTTTGTTTGTCTCACCGTCTTCCCCTTTTTGGTTCTAAATTAGAGTCAAAACCTCCATCTGATTCAGAGGCTTTCACTTTGGCCACCAGCGACTGCTTTGAGCGACAATCAACAGTTTTATGCCAAGGGATCTTATTGAAGTCACACCACTTCTCAGTATCTTTCTTTGTCTTTCCGATGTCCCTCTTTGCTTGTGGCTTGGACTAGTTGTCTTGATACTGTCCATATTTTCTTTTTCCTTTGTTTTGTGGGTTGGGGCCGCCCTTCCGTGGATTTTGTTGTGAGGGGTTCCCAGGCCCAAATTTTCGAGTCTTTTGTTTCAGCTTCTGCTTGATTTTGACGGCATACCGGTAGGATGTGCCGAGGGACGAGATGTCCAGAAATTCTATTTTGGTCTGGATGTATCTATGAAGAGAACCACGATACTTGAGCACCATATTTCGCTCTGAATATTTGATACCCAGCTTGGTGCGCAAGGTATGGAAGATATTTGTGAACTTTGGCACTGCTTGGTCTCTTTCTTGCCGCAGTGTGGTCCATTTGGTATACAAGTCGTCATAAATTCCGATAGGGTAGTATTGTTCCTTAATATCATCCATGAAGGATTCCTAGGTGATTGTGACTGTAAATAATTAGGGTTCCTTTGTTTCCTTTTTCTCACAAAAAATTTCCCACCAATATTTGACATGGGGGATAGATTTGAGGAGCACAAAAGTAATATTTTCTCTATTCAAAAATTTATGGACAAAAAAATACCCTTCTAGTATATTCAACCACTTGTCTATGACATCTGCGTCTATATCACCTACAAATATAGGAATATCGAAGTTTATTTGTACCTTGAAATGGGCGACGCCTCCGCTCGAGGAAGATGCATTGCCTGTTGGTAGCCGATGAAGGATTTGCGTGAAACTATCCATCATCTCGTTCCTCTGTTGTGTGAGATGTTCCTCAAGCAACATTTTGAAAGGATCTCATGTCCCTTCATCTTTATTTTCTCCTACCATGAGAGGCCGCTTGGGCGTGCGAGAGATTTTTTCCTCAAGAGAAACAAGCTCGAGACCCAATTCCTTGTACCCTGACCTCGTTGGGGACATGCATTAAGATGACAAAGAGAAAACCGCTTTGATACCACTGATCCAGATTTTATGAGAAGAATGAAATGAATACAGATTATTAAAATATGCTTAGAAAAAAATAACAGAGATACATTAAAACTGGTTTTATATTATGTTGTCACATATAGTTGTCAAAAGGTCGCAGGATGACCAATTCCATGGTCTACATAGATATCATCCTTGAGCACAAAGCACAACATTAAAAGCAGTCCATTTCGGGCTTGCATCACCAACAAGCAGGTTTAAGTTTCAGCGATGGATATCCCATAAGCAGTTTAGATTGACGGCTCTCAGGTGGTCAGGATTTCAAAGTCACACAAGGATTAATGATTAGGCAGAGGAGTCGAAGTCCCAAAGTAAATCTCAGCCATTGAAGGTTGAGAACATGTGTCGACAGATATCACACTTATTTACTTTGGAGAATTGCACGAGAAAGTAGAAGCAAACTCTCGAAGCCCGAACTCTTGAAGTAAATCTCGACCGTCCAAATCAAAAGGCCACATGTCACCAGATCTCTCCCTTTTGGAATTCGACACTTCATAGGATTGCGTGAGAAATAATAAGAGAAGGCCCAAAGTTCGAACTCCCGAAGTAAATCTCGGTTGTTCAAATCAAAAGGCCACGCGTCACCAGATTGCTCACTTCAATAATTCAACACTTCAGAGGATTGCACGAGAAATAATAAGAGAAGGCTCGAAGCCCGAACTCCCAAAGTAAATATCGACCATCCAAATGAGTGGGCCACGCATCACCATATCTCTCACTTTGGGAATACGACACTTCAGAGGATTGCACGAGAAATAAGAAGAGAAGTCCCGAAGCCCGAACTCCCGACGTAAATCTCGACCATCCAAATTAGGATTTCACGCATCAAGACATCTCTCACTTCGGGAATTTGACACTTCAGAGGATTGAAAGAGATATACATTGGAATGGCCCGAAGCCCGAAATCCTAAATCCTAAAGTAATCGTGAGTTGTTGATATCCATAGCAGGAATCAGGGTCCATCAAAGAGCGGCGTGTGGCAACAAAAGTTGGGCTTTCCTAGATCCCAGATTGTGATAAGATCGACGACCATGATTCATTGTGGGGATGTAACTTGCTCGAGTGTTAAAATTATTGAGCGGTCCCACAATCGAAGCCGTGGTATATTAAAAGAGCTATGTGGCAGAAGGTGGTGAATTGCAGGCTCAAAATTGGTGTGAATCCAAACCTCCTTTGATGGACCCACAATCACGTGATTATATAGCGTTTAATCCAAGAGCATCACGTGGTGCCCCCTAGGCATTGAGCCTTCTCTCGATCTCAAGGAGGATTCAGTTAATGAAAAGGACCAGTAGTTGAAACCTCAAATCAGTCCATAAAAAGAAGGCGTAGAAGCTATGGACGAGAGGACTAGACTGTCATCCTACGGTAGCATAGAGGGTAGGAAAGCCCATATTGATCTGAGTTTACATCTGACATAGGAATACACACATATTCTAACAGAATAATGCGCAGACGAAAGCATTGAACGAGATAGCTAGGTCACACTCCTGGTAGTTGTGGACTGATCTGAGTATAAATCAACCAGTTCAATATTTTCTAAAGGGGGGGGGGGGGGGGGGGGNGTTCTTTATGGATCCCTTAGGCGATGTTGTTTTTTTTGTTGTCATTCCCATCATTCATGGTTCATCATAATTTCTCTATTTTCCTTCTTGTCTGAATGTAATCTCTCTGATTTATAGATCCATGAGGCGATGGAGGTTTTGTTGCTATCATGCCCATGTTTCATGGTTCGTCATATTTTCTCTGTTTTTTTCATTGTCGGGATGTAATCTCTCTGATTTATGGATCCCCGAGGCGATGGAGGATCTGTTTCCATCATGCCCATATTTCATGGTTCACCAAAGATTTTATGTTTTCTTCCCCTCATCACCACATTAATCCTTTTGTATGATAGGCGGTTTAAATTCCTTCCTTATTCACGATACTCATGACTCCATATCCCAATGGTCTTGATCTGATCTACATTTACTTCTATTATCTTTTCCTCTCTCTATATTATCACTGATCCACCTTCTCAAACCATGTAATCATTTTACTTTATTTTGATGGGTATTGGGCTTATCCTCTTGCAGTCAGAGGGTGACTCTCAGTGCTAACATTAATGGCATCGTTGCCAGGGACGGAAGTGAAGATATCTTCCCTAGGATAAGGACAACGATCAGATCTGATCTTTGATGGTGAACAAAGACCAGACACATTCATACTGCGTATCATTCACCTGACAACTCCATGATTAAACAATCCAGTGGTGACTCCACAATTTTAAGAAGTCATATTTTCAAATGGAAGCCATTTTGGCTTGGAGGTTTTCTCCTTTTAATGTCTCCTTTGTTCCTGATTTTCCAAATGTTGTTCCTACTATATATGAGTGGGGTGTCTTTTTGCCCAGATTTAGAGAACATAGAGATGACAACCCTGTAGAGCATCTGCTTGATTTTCATCAACTCATGCATCAGTGGGGAATACATCATGAGGATGTATTAATGAATATTTTCATGTACTCATTAGAGGGAGATGCACGTGAGTGGTATGGATCCTTTCCCGCCTGCTAGCATCTCCTCTGTCGAACAACTTCATGCAGTTTTCAATATACATTGTCAAAAATTTTATTCTCTGAGTTAAATTGTCATAGTTGTTGTGAGGAGTATAAATATTGTGTTGAGGATATAGTTGATTCTTATAAAGGCTGTGAGGATGAAGAATATGACTTGTATGAGGAATCAATTTTTTTTCTTCCCTGATCATCTACATCTGATGAAAACTATGTTTGTTGTCTCAGTAAGGAAAGTGTAGAAATTAAGTCTGTTCTAGAAGTTGTTGTTCTTTGTATCCCTATCTCTAAAAAGACTAGATATGAGAATCCTTCTTTTGAATCATATGACGATGATGATATATTTCTTCCTGGATTGAATCTTGAAAGGTAGCCTGTCTTTAGTAATGAAGTATATTTCTCTCATGTTGGGCAGAAGATACCTCTTGGTAGTTCATTCGAGGCTACTCCTTCATTTGATCATTATGGAGAAAGTGATGAATATGTTGAGGTGTTTTTTGAAGAAAAGAGAATTAGCATCCAACCTTTTGATGAAAATGAAAGCTCCTACCAAGAGTAGCATGTTATTTGTTGTCTGTAGGATGGTGTTAAATAAATTCAAATAAATTCTTGTTTGATCCAATAGTCCAGGTTCAATATTAGGTTGTCTTGTAGCTGGAACAGTCATGACGGATAAAGACTGAAAATATAAATTCTTGTATTTTCTTTTAAGGGTTCGTTATTTCTGCTTCAAAAAATGTAAAAAGAACTCTAAAAACCTTGAATTAATAACATGACGAAACTAAATGTCGTTTCTGGTATCTGAGTTAAATTTTGAAAATGGGATATGCATGAAATGAAGAGAAAACATAAAGATGTCGAACATGGTGAGGCATCAATTAAAGAGGAATCTCACTTTGTTGACAGGAGAAGAAAATAGTCAAGAAAAACTCTTAATGAAGCATATGATATTGAAATCTAAAACATTTGAAGGTCTTGTATCTGTTGATAGTCGATACAGAGGAAAGGTTGTAAATGATTAAATTTCAAGAATAATTAATTACCACAGTAGAGGTTGCACTAAATTGTGGTTAAGCATTCATCAAAGAGATATATGAAAAATATGAAACAACAGGGAAACACATAACTCAAACTTGACCAGATCTAGAATCTTCAATCTGTATTTGTATTAATTCAAAAATATCTTCAAATTATTCTTTACAATGCGCCCAGAAAAAACCCTAGATCAGTATCCTGAAATTATATTTATACCAGATCACTGATGATTGTTGGTTGGTGATCTCCTAACTCCTAGGGGAAAATAGTTACAAGAATTTAAAACCTAAACCATTTGCATGATTATCATTTATTTTCCTATCATCTCGATAATATAAGTTTTCAAAATGGTACTTCATTGTTTTATTGAAGTATCTCCTTCTTTTGACCCGATACATTCAATACATTTTTCAAGAAAATGTACGAAATTTTTGGGAGGCTCTGGAATATCCTTTGCTTCAAATAGATAGAATTTACTCTGAGTTTCTGGAAGTTGATCTTCAATCCCCTTACCAACAAACTTAATTGATTGCAATTTTAAGTTTGGCATTACCAACCACTTGTCTATTAGGGTAACATCCACTTCCTTTAACTGTGAAATTTCCATCTAAATTTCTTTCAAACCCTCCCTAAAATTCAATTAGTGTCTTACAATGTTTATATGTCCTAATTGCCCAGTGAAATTGTCTCTTTCAATACCTAATTATTCCTTCTCTAATAAATCAAAGATTCTTTCACAATCGTCTTTGATTTCTTTGTCTATTTTCTTATTTTCTGCTATGTTGTTTTCCCATACCTTGAGCATGATATCAACTCTAATCTTCTCTGTGACAGAAAGCTTTGGAATTTTTTATACTTCTTCATTTTCAAAACATACAACTGCCTTTTGGAAAGTGGCCCTTGTTCCTTTAGATTCTTTTTCTTTAAAAATAATATTATCAAGAGCATCGCTTGCCTCCTGAAAATAATTTTGAATAATCTCTACTTGGGAGATTACTTTATGTTGCTCGGCTTCTACCTTCACATGTGTTTCTAGTGATTGGTCCTGAAAAACTTTCAAATCTATAACCTGACTTTTTATTGAATTCAATTTAGCCTGTAGTTGTCTTACCAATTCTTCTTGTTGAATAACCTGTATTTGGCTAGTCTACATCTTATCGTTCATCTCATCTATACTTGACTTAAGTGATTGAATTTCTTTCTTGTCAGTAGCTTTGGCCTTCTCTAGACCTTTATTTATTTATGCTTTGATATTTTTCTCGGTATCTTTTAGTTGATTTTGGAACTGGGTTATCCCGTGGTTACTCTGTTCCAACCTTGCTCTCATATTGCCAACAATGAATAGATTTGTTGATTCCAACACTCCCATGGAGCCCACCACCTCTGTAGTGAAATCTCCCTCTTCCAATCTTTGTCCATCCACCATCACCCTGTGTTTCTTTACCATACCACTTTCTCTCATATACATCTCTTGCTTTAATACAACCTTCCTATTTTTACTGAAGAAGTAATCAGAGGGAGGTATTTATTCTCTGGAGATAGGGTCGAGGTCCCTAGCATATATGACTCTTATATGAGGGATCCCAAAAGTAGACTGTAAAGGGGTCAAGGAAGTGATGGCATTACCCAACTCTATGGATTTTTTTTCCCCTGTTGTCTTGGAGGTATCAACATGAATAGTAGATGATGAAGGGGGGTAGATTGACTGGACTCGGGAGGTGTCCCAGACCTTATTTCTATTTCTTCTCCTGGATTCTCTGTCTGTGGGACTTCTTTGTTTTGAGAAGATCCTTCTGCCCCCTGTGGATTTTCCTCGGTGTCTTCTTTATCCTGTGCTTTTTGTCTGAATCCTAGGGGAATGTTTTCTAGTTCTGGAGGAGATGTTGTTGCTTCGCACTGCAATATCTTGGGCAAACCACTTCGTCTATGTCTCTGGAAGGTTATAAGATTGGTTTGCAAGTCAGAGGATAATGTTTGTACCCTTTCTAACACCTCTTCGTAGGATTTGACCCCTTTGAAAATTTCATCACGAGGGGATTCCTTGTGTTCAAATGATTTCATGCCATAGTGAGTCATGTGGCTTGCCACTATTTGGTAAAGGTCATGTTTCCTATGTTCGATATTCAACAACTTGACCTCCTCTAGAGCTGCAGCTTCAACTTTGGAATGACCCAGGTTGAGTAGCAAAAACTTTCCAATCTGTATGGGAAAGATTGGCCAAAACTTCTTTTGAGCTGTCTTTGGCTCTATCCCAATACCACATGTTATTATCTGATGAGCTACCTCCCTACACACCAGTCTGTCAAGGAGGAATTTTGGAAGTGCATGAGGTAGGATAGAACATATAAAAACCCTGATATAGGAGAAATTCTCCTCAATAAACCAATCGAAAATCGCCTTGAGGTTTCCTATGACCGACTCTGAAATACGAGAGGGTGTGCAACCATACAACATCTGATGCACCGATATCACCATGAAATGACAAATTTCATAAAAATAATCCTTAGCATTTTCTTCCCACAACTTAGAATGATATTCATGAATAGGTTCAATGCAAGTTGGGTTCCAACTCCAATTCATCAAAGGGTAAGGAGTTGTGAAACATATAGAGTCCATGATGTATGTTGACATGTAAAATTCTACTGGTCTACCAATGGATATCGTGGTTTGATGCTCCATAACCTCCTTAGCCAGGTTATCTGATAGAATTTTGTTCCAATTGAAGCTATAGCCTTCGGCTACTTCATGTAAAAGGGGCACCCATTATGCAGGGAAATGGGTAGGACTTTTCTTCCCGAAAAGTCTACATAACATCATAGCTACATAGACCATGTACTCATTCAATGAGGCTGTAGCATAAATGTTATAGGTATCTTCCCTGAACTTTGTTGGGTGTCTCCATGAGTCTTTGATTATGCTGGGGTATGTTTGATCTGCCTCTGTACATTCCTTCTTTTGAAATTCACTTACAAACTCTTTATTATAAATGTACATAGAATTGGGAGACAGTTTGTACATTACTTGTATATGCTCCGGTCTGAAAGAGTCGATGATGACCCCTTGGTTGTCCAAAATGCTTCTCATCTGCATGTCTGTCCTCTCTAAAGCCCAACTGATCATATCATTGTATGTCATGAGTCGTGGGTGTGTGGCTACTTTGTGAATTTCAGACTCTGTTATGTCCCGTAGTTTGTTTTCAGAATCATTGGAAAAATTCTTGATTTCATAGTCCAAGTTTTCAAAAATTTGCCTCCATGATTTGATGGAATCAATGGCATGCGGTGTAGTATCAGACATGACATCTCCTTCTAGGCTTGAGCTTTCAGTTGCTTCTTCACTTTTCTTAGGTGCCTTTCTAGGTTGAATGCAATTCACTTCTGAGTCTAAATAATAATAATGAAAATTCAAAGAAACCAAACCTTTATTAACCTTTAACTCTTCTTACGATGGACGTACTTAGAGAGGCGGTAAAACTTTAATGCGGTAAAACTTTAATGTTTTAATGAGGGAGATATGCCCAGAGATACACAGTTAAGTTTAAAATATCTCTATTCGTCCATTACAGAAAATACCTTGTATCAACGATTTCAAACTAGAGTTTCGAAAGGCTTGCTTTCAACAAATCCCAAAATGCGAAACGTGAAAAGTTGTTTTAATCTTTATTAATCTCGTTTTAAACTAACTTAAATTCATTTTAAAATTTGTTAAAAAATTCGCGATTTCGCATTTCGGTATTTCGAGGATCCTGTATCGGCCATGAGGTATGTCATAAGAAAACCTTGAATCACAAAATCATGATGGGATTAGTTTAGATGTTGATTAGTTGTATTAACGCTTTAATCAATCAAGATTAGTAATTAACTTCTTCTTTTCGGAAAATCGGGGACTGAGAGTTCAAGGGATGACACTTTGAAAACACTTTGATACAAGGAAACCTGAATTGCAAAAGATTAATGAATTGTTGATCGTGTTTAAGAGTTTAATCAATCACGATTAAAGGATATTTTGTGAAACAGGGGTCGGGACTTATAACAACCACTTTTTTTTTTAATTTTAAATTAAAAAAAAATATTTTTTATTAAGAGTTTAATTAATCATGATTAAAGGATATTTTGTGAAACGTGCGTCGAGACTTATAGCACCCAATTTTTTTTTATTACTTTAATATAAATCCTTTTCGGGATTTCGACACCGGGACTCTGGAGTTTTTAGTGAAAAAAACATGCTTTGTGAAACGATGAATCCCAAAACCCAAAAAATCGAAAGACTTTTGACTCTTTTTTAGGACTAAGTGCGGCTCCATGACTAGGAAAAAGCAAAGCTTCAGGTTTAAAGGGTTAAAAAATTCAGCTTCGTATCAACATTAGGCTCCATCTAGGGATCTTGTTTCCTTGTGGGATGAGAAGACCATGTAGACCAAGTGCCTTCATTGGGTAAATGGAGTCAATAATTCAACTTTATGAAACAGACCAAGGGAAAAATCAAAACAAGACTTTAGGGTCTCTACATTTGATTTTGAAAATTCTTCAAAAATAAAACATCTGATTTTCTCGAGTTAGGTTCTCAATAGATTTCATTTTCTAAAACTGACCTGAGATATGTGTTGTTGGAAGATTGGTTGTTGTCATTGATGTCAACCCTAGTCATGGGTTTTGGACCGCAAGATTGATAAAGGTATTTGGACATGAAGGACAATGCACATGCATATACAACACCCATTGATAAAGGTATTTGGACATGAAGGGACAATGCACATGCATATACAACACCCATGAATGGATAGCATACATCATGTTGTTTCCGTGGTATGTGGCATGTCACATGGATCCTTATGTTTGAGGAGAAATGAATTTTTGAAGATGACAAAGTGAATTGAAGAAGGAAGTACATGTAGGCCCCGAAAATAATTGAAGAAAATAATTACAAAATACAAAGTGTCAGTCGGCCCTAATGTTAAAAAAAGGAAGTGCATAAATGGTGAAAGCAAATAAAATCATTATACATTCATTTGATACAAGTCAAATTTCAGAGGGTGATAAAAAAGAAAAGAAGGCCGAATTTCAAGGAGGATGAAGTCTTTGGTGATGTGTTCTGAGGTATATTTCAGGTCATTCTATCATTTTTGCTATAACTTTTTTCTAGAATGATTCAGATGTAGAAATCGATATGGTATTGAGAAGACATATCAAGGTACCGCTAGTAAAAATTTCAGCTCTTGATTGGCTATAATTATGGAGGATACAAATATGGAAGATAGGTTTGTGACCGTCCTTAAGCTAATCAATAAACATGTGTTTCGGGTAAAACAATCACAATTGTTCATTTAACCAAATGTGGGACCACTTCCATTGAAAATCTTACGGACTATAGTTTGTTGTGCGTGAGTTTTAGAATCAGATGTTATTGAGCGTAAGTATGCCTGATAAGTTGGCCCTGAACAAACCAGAATTGAATAAAGTCTACCTATTCTTTCTATAAACCCTTTTTGGGGGATTCAAGGAGTGAAAATTTGAAAAGTTTTAGAGAATACATTGAGAAATATTATCTACATGATCAGAGCACTCCAAGAATTGAAGAATTGTGAAATTGAAGAAGCCTCAGGAAAGCATTATCGTGTCTCATGTGATGATTGGTTAATGGTGATGATTTAATGTAAAGTTTTATTATCTCTCTCATACATTCTTGGGTGAAGGAAGGGGAAAGGATGGAGAGTTCAACTCTCTTGATATATTGGAGGATTGTATCTTCCTTGGAGGTTTATCTTCCCTTTACATTTGAAGTTGTAGCTACCTTGGAAGTCAATACTTTCCTTGAAAAACTATTGATTATTTCCTCATATTGTGCATGGTGTATTGTGGTGTATTGGTAACTCTTATACTATTGTTCATTTCTCATTGGATATAATTGAATGGTTTAAGTATAAGTTGATTTTTTTTAAATTGTACTTGATACTGATTCACCCCCCTCCTCAATATTAACAATTGGTATCGAAGGAAAACTCGAAAGTAGATGGATGACCCCTATGAGCACATTTCAAATGGGATTCAAAAAATTTGATGGAAGAAATTATGCATTACCGAGTGATAGAGTGAAAAACTTACCTAACTGCTTTGGAGTAGACATTTGGTACTTAGTTTTGAATGGCTATGTAATCCCAAATAATTTCTTCCAAATCGATCCAAATGAGAAGTGCTTATTGTAATTCAAAAGTTATACATGTTATTTTAGCAAAGATGATTAATTTCAACCTTTGCTAGCAAAGTGATGGGATGCAACACTAAAGAGGTATGGGACAAAATCAAGAATATCTACAAAGGTGATCCAAATGTTAAGCATGTCAAGTTTCAACGACATAGAGGAATTTGAAAATTTGAAGATGAAATGAAAAAAGGACTATATTGCAACCTATTTTCTTAGAGCTAATGAAGTTGTTAATGCTATCAAAAGATTAGGTGGAAGAGCCTCGATGAAGGTTTTACAAAAGTGTTGAGATCACTTCTCTTTGAAGTATGATGCTATTCACAAGAAGAAACTAGGGACTTGACCAAATGACAATGGATGAATTACATGGGAATTTTGGTGGTATTATGAAATGAGAAATCGTGTACGTAAGGACTAATAAACAATGAAGCATCCTTAAATCCATAAAGAAGACAAAGACAAGTTATTAACGAACTTGATGAAGAAATAAATTTTTTTGTAAGAAGGTTCCAGAAGGAAGTGGAAGATACAAAGACAAGTCTCCTCTCAAATGATTAATTGTAGAATAGGACATATTGAAAACTGCTACTATAAAGAGAAGTGTCAATAAAAATAGGATCACCTTAAGGATGATGACATTCTCGATGAGAGTGATGGAAGAAGATAATGATGGAGGAGATGTCCTCTTCATAACCCAAGAAACCCGTGGATGATGATCATAAGAATTTGAAAAGAAGAAATCATTTTTGAAGAAGATTCAATGAAGAAACCAACTTGATTCCTTTAGGGATACAAAGACAATATAGAGAGTGAAATCAAGGATGAATCTTGAAAGTTGAAGCTTGAAACTGAAAATAGAAACTTTAGAAACACAAACATAATACTAAAAGGTGAATTGAGAAGTTTTGAAGAAGAGAATTACAAACTTGAAAGACCATTAATAGCTTGGAGGAACAATTAGAAGATTATGAGAAATTGAAAGCAAAAATGGATCACACAAAAGGGAAGCTACTACTGACAACAAAAAAGTTGAAGAAGTTCCAAAAAGCACTGAAAACTAGATGATCCATAGAAGTCAAAAGACCTCCAAACGACAAGAAAGTTGTTCTAGGATACAATGACAGCTTGAAGACAACAAAACAACAGAAGGAAGCTGAAAATGATGAAACCAACACTCTAGAAATAGTTGAACAACAAGATAGAAAAACTAGAATTCATGAATGAGACACCAAGAAGATTCTCTCCCATCTGTGTAAGGAGCACCACAGGAAGGAAACTACAGAATAATAGATCGTGAACCCGTATGGACCACACCACAAAGAAGATCACTTATGCCTGGGTATCAAAATTCTCTTTCTTGGACATTGTTATACTTTTGGAAATTTGGACACAAGTAACTGAATTGTAGAATCAATGAAAAGGAATAACTATGCGTTGCCATGAATGGTAGGATAGTAGATATGAAAATGTTCAGAGACCTTTCAACATAATTGAGAATCCATTTGACCCATTAATGGATCAAAATATTGTGAAGAAACATAGTGCACACTGGTCACAAAGCACAAGATTGCAGAGTAGATGAAGGAAGATAATCATATACAAAATGTCCGGGTGATACCAACTACAACATGGAAAAGGAAAGAAATTCCACACAATGAAAATTTTTGAATAGCATTAGTCACAAAGAATGTAAAGAAGAACATGAACACTATAGATTAAAGGGTGCTCATCCATATGACTGGAGATCAAATCAAATTTGTCATCTTGAAGAAAAAAGGTGGAAATGTTGTATTTGGAGATGACTCCATCTACCAAAATACTTGGAAAAGGAATTGTAAAGCTTGGAAGTGAAATGTAAAATAAGGAAAACCATTATTGAAGATATGAAGGATAATCTCCTCAAGAAAATATGTGATCAATGATACACTCTTACGCTTGACTCCCAAAAATGTAAAATCATAGAAAATAACTCGGAAGATTGGTTGCAATCGCAACAAGAAGACTGAACAACAACATATACATCCTAGACATAAGAAGAGAGAGAAGACAGAAGCCAATAAAATAATTCCAAGGAAGAAAAGTCCAAAGACCAAAAAATAAGGATGAAGCATTATTGAGTGCCACATGCAACTGTGGGGAGCATCCCAAAGAAGAAGGTTACATTTTTCCATTAAACCTGGGGAGCACCCAAAGAAGAAGGGTTGTCTTTGCCAATAAACTGGGGATAGTCTCTAACCTTGCCATTGATGTCAAGGGGAGAAATTGGGACTGGCATTTGGGGACTGACAGAGCCCACACTGAGACGATAGTGATCACTGAGGACTGACTGATCCCAGATTACAAGATTTGATCAACACTATTGAGTGCCACATGTTCAGGGGGAGCATCCCCAAAGAAGAAGGTTACATTTTTCCATTAAACTCAGGGGGAGCAGCCCCAAAGAAGAAGGTTACCTTTTGCCATTAAAATCAGGGGGAGCAGCCCTAACCTTTGCCATTGATGTCAAAGGGGGAGAGAAATTGGGATCATGATTATAGGGGGATCATGAGTGTTTCCATTAATGACAAAGGGGGAGATTGTTGGAAGATTGGTTGTTGTCATTGATATCAACCCTAGTCATGGGTTTTGGACCCCAAGATTGATAAAGGTATTTGGACATGAAGGACAATGCACATGCATATACAACACCCATGAATGGATATTATACATCATGTTGTTTCTGGTGGTATGTGGCACGTCACGTGGATCCTCAGTGTTGACGAGAAATGAATTTTTGAAGATGACAAAGTGAATTGAAGAAGGAAGTACATGTAGGCCTTGCAAATAATTAAAGAAAATAATTACAAAATAAGAGAGTGTCAGGTCGGCCCTAATGTTAAAAGGAAGTGACATAAATGGTATAAATAAACATCATTATACATTCATTTGATACAAGTCAAATTTCAGAGGTGATAAGAAGAAAAGAAGGCCGAATTTCTAGGGAGGATGAAGTCTTTTGGTGATGTGTTCTAAGGTATGTTATTTTCAGGTCATCTTACCATTTTTGCTATAACTTTTTTTCTAGATTGATTCAAATGGTGAAATAGATATGGTATTGAGAAGACATATCAAGGTACCTATGGTAAAAATTTAATCTCTTTATTCGCTACAATTATGGAGATACACTCTATGGAAGATAGGGTTTGTGACCAGTCTTGAAGCTAGTCAATAAATAGGTGTTCCGGGTAAAAAAATCATAATGGTTTCATACAGAATCCAAATGCAGTGGGACCACTTCCATTGGAAAGAGTACAGAATTTAGTTTCTTGTGTGTGAGTTTTAGAATCAGATGTTAAATATTGAGCGCGGGGCATGCTATACAAGTTGGGTCTTCTGAACAGACCAGAATTGAATAAAGTTTATCATTCTTTCTATAACCTCTTTTTGGGGAGGATTCAAGGAGTGAAAATTGGAGTTTCAAATAATAAATTGAGTAATATTATCTATAGGATCAGAGTACTCCAAGAATTGAATAATTGCATAAATCGAAGAAGTCTCAAGAAGCATTATCAGGTTCTATGTGATGATTGGTTAATGGTGATGATTTAATGTAAAGTTTTATTATCTCTCATATATTCTTGGGTGGAAGGAAGGGGAAAGGATGGAGAGTTCAACTCTCTCTTGATATTGGAGGATTGTATATTCCTCTTGGATGTTTATCCCTCCCTCTACATTTGGAAGCTGTAGCTACCTTTTGAAGTCATTAGTTCCCTTGAACAAAAACTATTGATTATTTCTCATATATTGTGCATGGTGTATTGTGGTGTATTGGTGTAACTCTTATACTATTGTTCATTCATCATTGGATATAATTGAATGGTTTAAGTATAAGTTGAAAAAGGTTTTTAAATTGTACTCGATATTGATTCACCCCCCTCTCAGTATCAACATGTGTATGTTAATCAAAACCAAATTAACCATTCTACCAGGTTTCATCTTATTTTGTTTGCATCAAGGTAAAGTAAATTTAAAAGTGTCAAATTAGGGGATCCCAGAAACCTATAATGTTAATCCAGCTGAAAGAAGAAAAGTTGCCAGAGCGTCTTGCAATTCATGTATAACAACCTTATCAGATATAAAAATATTTCTTCACTGCCAGCGAGCCTGTTCAGTACCCCGGTGAAGTTATCAGACTTCCCATATTGAATTTCCTTTCACCACTTCATTGTTTTCTAGCATTTAAATGCTGAGATGAGGGAAATCAATATAATGAATTTCCTTTATTCATCTCTTTGGACTGGATGGGGGCAATCAATATTGAATTTCCTTTCACCATCTGTCTGTATATATTTTATTTTAATATGAAGTGGGGGAAATCAATCAGTATGTAATATACTCATGAAGATATCTGCTTGAATTTTTTAAGAAACAGAGGCATGTCAACTCACTTAAATATCTCTGGGCCAATCTTCTCTCTTTCCTTCAAACATCATTGGCTTCGGGGAAATTCTTAAGGGAAACTTCTTGACATCTTTTTTAAGGAATTTCCTTGAGAAAAACCAATCAGTTTATTCCTATCAGGAAGGCTAATAAGGTTAGGATTAACCTAGACATACTTATGGTTCAACTAAAGTTAAAGAACTATAAACTCAACCTATTCTCGTTTTTGAAGGTTTGTTTGAGAATTTTCAGAACCAAAGTGAGACCTTTCTTTTCTCAAAGAACTTATGATAAACATTCAGGGTCAGGTGAGAAGCGGGATTTACCATTCTTAAGGGGAAAGTAAAGGGATTTAGAAAGACTACTGCACACATGACCATTCTTAAAGATTCTCTTAGTTAGCTCTTAAAACTTTTCCTTAAGTCCCCCTTTCCTTTTTTTTACTTCTTTATTTTGAAAATTTCAGTGACAACATTAGCATCAATTGAACTAATGATTTATTCATTCGTATCTCTTAGGGTAATTTAGCTTGAATTTTCAGAGCAGAATCTCATACCTTGGTAACTCCTAGTTTGCTTGCCAAAAGGCTATTAATTTATTACCTTTTGCATCAGAAGACATTTAATATACTTATCTGTGCCTATCACCTTTTTAGCATATCTAGTCTCTTAGTTGGTCAACAAATTTTATGCGAAATAAATTAGCATACTAATTGTCAGGAAATCTCATGAATAAACAATTTTATTTTATTTTTAAAGGAAAAAACTTACCTAAGGAAATGAAACTATAAAGTAAGTGTGAAAACAAACCGGTATGTACAATGAGATTTCATAAACACATTAATGTATGAAGTGTTTTAAGTGTCGCCCATTTACAGGGGCGTTGAGAATGTCTCCATCGAGATTTTCTAATAAAAAAACATTTTTTCCCTTAGAAGTCGAAATATTATATGAGCCGGACCATATTGGATCAAACTTTCCATGTTTACTAGTGTCTTCTCTCCTGGCTTCCCATTTCAGGACCAAATCACCAGGAAGAAAATATCTATCTTTAGCTTTTTGATCGAATAAGGCCTTCATGTTATCCTGATATCTCTGTAACCTTTCATTTACTTCGGCCCGATTTTTCTGAACTTCAACCAACTGGCTTATCCTCTTGGTAATGTCGTTGGGTTCTTCATTTGAATCTTGCCAAAGTTTTATCACGAGCAGAGAAAGATTTATTGGTAAAATGACGTTGGTGCCATATACCATCTGAAAAGGGGAAATCCCAATTGATCTTTTGGTACTTATCATGTTAGCCCATAGAGCATATTTTAAATGGATATTCCACGCTTTCTTATTTTTAGACGATTTAGCTAGACCATTACCCTGTGGATAGTAAGTTGTTGAGTGTCCTAATATGATGTTGTATTTTTGGCAGAAGCTTACCATGGACATTGACTTAAATTCTTGGGCATCATCAGTGACTATCTTTCGGGGACAGGCAAACCTGGATAAAATATTTTCTTCTAGGAAAATGATTACTACTGAGTCGGTTTCATTTCTCATGGGAATGGCTTCCATCCATTTAGTGAAACAGTCTGTAGTAGTTATAATCCACTTGTGTTGTGCGTTGGAATGTGGGTGAATTTATCCAATGAAATCAAGACCCCATTGTTGAAATGGAGCTTCAGTTTTAACCAGAATTAAAGGTAAAGCTGGGACATTATGTTTTCATGTAAACAACTAACAAGGAGTACAAGTTCGGACTTTAGTGTTCACATCGGTGAATAATCTAGGCCAGTAAAACCTAGCTCTTAATATTTTATAAGTCGTTTCCCTCCAAGCATGGTGCCCACCGCACACTCCCTCTTGAAATTGATCTATAACCCTTTATGTTTCGATCTTGACTAAGCAGCTCAATAGGAAACCCAAGGGGTCTTTCCAATACAATTTACCATCTATGATACACTATTTTACAGCGTGTAACTTCAGTGTCCTAGTTTTATATGGGGTTAACTCACTAGGACATCGAAGGTTCAGTAGGTAAGAAACGAAATCATGGTACCAGACTGAAGTAGAGAACTTGTCTTGAATCTCAGTTGTGGGTGTAGTGACGTCAAGCTCATTTATTTCTAGAAATCCCTCGTTTTCTTCCAGCTGATTTATCCCAAGTGATTTTAGATTTGATTCGGCTAGAAATTTGGCCAAACCCTAACCTTTGATAATTTTAGTTGGTTTGACTCCAGGTTGAACTCCTGAATTTTAACCAGCCACATGCCTCTTCTTCCGTTGTTGTCTGGTTTCACCAATATATCATTAACAGAACTTGACGGCACATAGGCAATGATCTTTGAGTGCAATATGTAGGTTCTAAAATCCTTGAGAGTTTTTACCATTGCATAATCTTGTTTTTCCAATATGTCATATTTCAGCTCAGCATCTTAGAGACTTTTTCTAAAGAATGCAATAGGCCGCTCAAAACCTTCATCGTTTTTCTGTAACAATACAACTATGATTGTATGTTCAGAGGAACAAGAGAAAATCAAAAACTCTTTTGTGTAAT
Organism: Picea sitchensis; assembly: GCA_010110895.2. Taxonomy (NCBI): domain Eukaryota; kingdom Viridiplantae; phylum Streptophyta; class Pinopsida; order Pinales; family Pinaceae; genus Picea; species Picea sitchensis. Next base: position 55,116 of record SNQJ01S0045583.1, read on the forward strand.
CCGGGCTTGCTAGCACTGGAGCTTCTCTTATTACTTTCTTGATACGTTGAAACGACGCTTTGGCTTCATTTGTCCACTTCACCTCACTGTTTTTTTTAAGCATATATGCAATCAATTTAACAATTTCGGCAAAATTAGGGATAAATATTCTCAAGAAGTTTATTTTTCCTAAAAAAGACTGAATTTCTTTTACATTTCTAGGAATATTTATGGTATCTATCGCTTCGACCCTTTTGGGATTGATTTTGATTCCATCTCTTGACACGATATGACCCAAGAGTTTACCTTCTTGCATTGAAAAATGGGATTTCTTGGGATTAAATGACAAACTGAATTTGCGACATTTCTTGAAAGTTTGTTTGAGGTGTGTTAGATGTTCTGCATTAGATTTAGAGAAAACAGTCAGGTCATCAAGATAGATACCGACGAACTTATCGCTTTCACCCATGAAAGTGATATCCATGGTGCATTGGAAACTTGCCCCTGCATTCATTAAACCAAAAGGCATTTTGTCATACATAAAGGTACCCCAAGGGGTAGTGAATGCAGTTTTTTCTTTGTCATCTTGGTGTACTGCAATTTGATTGTAACCTAAAAAACCATCAATCATGGACAATTCTGTTAGCTCCAACTAATTTTTCTAAAACATGATCCATCTTAGGTAATGGATAATTGTCTTTAAGTGATGATCGATTCAGGTTTCTAAAATCTGCACACAACCTAATATCACCGTTTTTCTTTGTCACTGGAACTTAATTGGCTACCCACTCAGAGTATCTCAGTGGGAAAATGATTTTAGCGTCCAAGAGTTTTTTGACTTCTTTTTCTATTACCAGTAGTAGGATAGGGTTAATCTGTCTGATTTTTTTCTTGAAAGGTTTTACACCTGGTTTCAGAGGAATTTTATGTTCCATTATAGTAGCGTCATAAGTTCTCAATTCATCACAAGACCAAGAGAAAACCTCTTTTTATTGTCTATGAAACTCAACATACTTACTTTTGATTTTCGAAGACAGATATTTGGATAATTTCACCAACCTAGGATTTTATCTAGTACCTATATCACAATCCTCGACCTCCTCCAGCTGAGGATGTAAGGTAGACTTCAAAGGGATTTCATCAGGGTTGAATATCCATTGTAAGGGGATTAGACCCTTAGGTATCTGATTATTTTTTAAAACAAGAATCTGATGGTTAGCGATTTTATCTTGGAACTTTTAGGGGTCTTCGCCTTCCTGTATGATCCAAATAGGGTCATTTTGGTTTTCTTGGTCAGCATGCATTTCGGCAAAGTCATCTACTGTCTCTAAAAATTTCCAGAGTTGTTCATCGTCCTCAAAACATTTCCAATTTTGTATGTTATTTGGTATGGACGGCCTATGTCTCATTAGTATATGGTATTTTAATTTGAAAGCAGTGGGAGGTGTGAACGTTGAAGCTACTTTGGATAACACATCCGCCTGTTGATTTGTTGTTCTGGGAATATAATGAACATTAATAGAGGAGAATTGTTTTTTGATCAAATCCCAAACACAGTTCCGATAAGATCTTAACCTAGGATGTTTGGCCTGGTATTGACGATTTACCTATTTCATGATTATCTCTGCGTCACCAAAGACTTCCAAGTTTTTAATTTTCATTCTCTTGGCATCTTCTAATCCTAACACTAGGGCTTCATACTCGCATACATTGTTACTGTGTTCAGTGTTCCATTGTAATCTATAAGAGAAAGGGATAACGAATTTGTCACCAAGTGCCACAAAAAGCACCCCAGCTCCGACCCCAAAATAAGATGAGGCACCATCAAAAAACATCTTCCAAACACCTGTGCTATATACATCCTATTTTACTTTCTCTTTTTATTTTTTATTTTTAGTACAACTTTCTTCTATACATACATCAACATCATCATCGATAGATAAAATATAATTTCCTAAATTTTGATCATCAATATAAATAGGGTAGTTGTTTTGGTTATGTGGGTCACTTACCATGAATTCTAACCTGGTTTCTCTGTGAAAACGCGTGAACTGTACTCCAAAGACCGAGATCGTGGCATACGTCATGTCGATTTGGGGGGATCCTCCAAGTTTAGTGCCCCAAGACCTGGATAAGAGCATATTGTACTTCGGGGGTATCAACGATGACCACATCCATTAGAACGCCTTTCACGAGTATCTGTGCAATATTGACGACTAAATCCTTTATCATGCCTATACACTTAACCTTTCTTGAATCGAATGAATATAAATCTCCATAAGGTCTGGTAATTTCAAGATCAAGTATCTCCATAATGGCTTTAGGCATTACATTGTGAGAGGCTCTAGAATCTAACGTGCAATTATGGAGTAAGCAATTGTGTATAGTTAGATTGATATAGAAAGGGGCGATGGTTTCTTTCGCACCGTCAAAATGTGGCCCGAAAATTATGTTAGGCTTGTCATCTTCTAAATTTATGACATTGGCCTAACTTTCGTTTTCTGAAAAATTGATTAATTTGGCGATTTGTTTCCTGTAAATTGGATTTTTCGCCAGTTCGACAAGAGGTATAGGGATTTTGATTTTATTTATTTCATTTTCTAGATTAAAATTTCCTATTGTTTTTTCGACCTCTATGGTTTGGGTTTTTGACCCCTTCTTTTCAACTTTCTTTTGTAGTGAGGTTTTAGTTTCAATTACAGGGACTTCTGTTTTCTGCACGTTTACGGTTGATGCTTCCACTGACTTTTTCTTGGTGGGTTGTGTCTCAGTAGTCTTAGTTATTATAGTCTGTTTCTCGGCGTTTTTTGAAACTGACTCGTCTGTTTCACCCCTAGGAAAAATATTTTCACTGGGGGAGTTGCGAGGCTTTTGTTTCTAGGCCTTAGATTGTACATTTGGTGGAGTTCGACCATTATATCGTTTGCAATTTCCTAATAAGTTGAATCTTCAATAATACCACTATTTTTGTTATTTTGGGATCTATCTTTCGTGGTTGCATATTTTTCATAATCTTTACTCGTTAAAAAAGGTTGTAGGAAGTCGTCGTCAATATTATTAATGTCTTCTTCTAATTCCTCAAAATAATACACGTCTTCTCCTCCTATAAAGTTTTCTCTTTTAAAGGGGGCTTGAATTTTTTATCTTCATTCTTAATCTGTCTTGGTGGATTTTGAGGGTTAAGATTCCTTTCTGGGAAAGTGCTCATTCTTCTCTTTATCTAGCTCCATTCTTGAGATCTTATTTGAGAGCTCTTTGATTATTCTCACCATGTGATCTATTTTGTCTTCCGAAGATCTTCCTGATCCAAACGGTCCCCCTTGATCTCTATATCTTCTGGTTTCTTTGTTTCCAGTTTCAAATTTGGTTTTCAAGTTTCCTGATGCGATCATGTTTGACTCAATCTCTAAGGCATCATCTTTCATCTTGGTGAGGTCTATCGATCTCCTCTCCCTCAATAACAGGGTGAAATCAAGGTCTAAAGCCCCAACGAAGGTTACTTTCACTGCAGGTTGGGAGGGTTTGACCTCGATTGGAATCTTATTATACAATTTATTGAACCTATGAGTGAACTCAAGGATTGATTCAGAGTGTTTCTTTATTAGAGCCCCAAATTCATTTAGATAATAGAGATGGTCTTTCCTTTTCCCCCATTGTCTAATAAAAGCATTTTCAAGTTCCTCATAAGACGGTATAGATCCTGCTAGTAGGCCTCGGAACCAGGTTCTTACCTGTCCTTCAAAAGTTTGAACCAAGAGTCTCGAATAGACATCTTCATGTTTGAGTCCAAGGATATCGGCAAATTGGTCAAATAAATTGATGTGTTCGGTTGTAGTCAAATCACCCTCTCCTGTGAATTTCAGAATATTCTTCATGTAGTTTTCAGCTAAGTCATGTAGGGGGACTGGGAGGACCAAAGGGGCATATCTAGGAGCCACCTTTGCAAAGATTATAGGGGGTGGTACTTGGAGGCTTGATCCTCCTCCTCTAGACACACCTCTAGCAACACCTCCTCCAACTGCATCCATTGATGTTTTCAAGGTTGTTGCTTGGAAATTGTGAGGAATGGTTTCACGAAATTGCTTATGAAGAGACAAGAAACTTGAGGAAGGGGAACTAGGGAAAAGTGGACTAGTTTCTTCAGACTCACAGGGTGAATATAAAGGAGAATCAATAGGAGTTGCGTCGAGAAGAATAGGATGATCGTAGGAGTTCTGAGAGATAGGAAAATGAATTTCGCGAAGTGAAAAAGTGTCAATCGAAGGGGGAAGTGATGTGGATATTTTACCTCTGTTGGTGAAAGAAACGGTTGGGAAAATCTCAGTTTTAAAATCAAGCCAGACCAAACCAGGATCAAAGGATGTAATCTTATTGGTAGGTAATCCCCCATAATACGGTGGAGTATTCGATCCTTAAAAAATATCTCTAGTGATCAACTCTATAATTTTAGGTTGATAAAACCTATCTGTCGATGATACAGTTTGTTTAAGATATCTTCTTGATTTTAAAAATTTTTCTGGATCTGTAATAGGTGAAGTTTGTTTGTCGTCTAGGTTTTTTATGGTATTCTTTCGCTTAAAAGCCAGTTTATTTATCGTGGAGTATCCAAGTGAAATATTAAGGAAACCTTATAAGGTTTTCGATCTTTGATCACTATCAAAGATAGAAAGTGTCAATGTCGTTCTTCCCAAGGAAAAGTTTCATTTATTCATTCCCCGACAATGGTGCCAAAAAGATGTTGTTATTGAGTTTGTATTTTAAGGCTATAAAATACACCATCAAGGCATCCGAAAAGGTAGAGAAAGTTAAGGATAAAAAGGTCAGATATATGAAAAGGGCTATTGTTGGTTCCTTAATTGTCTCTGTCTATCTTCCCAGTTTTGTTGGATACTAATGTCTCTTTCAATTACTGCCCATGAACATTCTAATTCAACCCGATTATTTTCTATTTGTAGGATGGTGTTAAATAAATTCAAAGAAATGCTCGTTTGATCCGATAGTCCAAGTTCGATATTAGCTTGTCTTGTAATTGGAACAGTCATGAGGGATAAAAACTGAAAAGATAAATTCTTGTATTTTCTTTTAAGGGTTCTCTATTTCTGCTTGAAAACATGTAAAAAGAACTCCAAAAAACTTGAACTAATAGCATGACGAAACTAAAGGGAATTTCTGGTATCTAAGTTAAATTTTGAAAAGGGGATATGCATGAAACGAAGAGAAAACATAAATATGTCGAACAGGGTGAGGCATCTGTTAAGAACCAAACATCAATATAGCATACAAAAACCTCTAGAAAAGTACTCAACGCCTTGAAAAAGAGATAATATCAGATAATAAGCCTCTTCGAGGGGGCAACCTCCTTTTACCCCACTTAAATGTTCAAGTACAAGA
>SNQJ01S0045584.1:0-27629 GCA_010110895.2 Picea sitchensis
TGTTGTCTCTTGCTGTTGTAGCATCAGTCCTCCATACAGTCTTGCACTGATTCTCTAATCAATCTCTTGCTAACTTGCTGCCTGCTCAACTTAACCCTTTCCATGAGCAATCTCCTCAATATATAGGAAGAGATTGATTAGTTACTTGGATAGGGAATGATCCCAAGATGTCTGGAATTCCAGTACTTGAATAACCACTCGAAAGCCAACTCACCTTTCTAGAAGATTCCCTTCTAGAAGATTCGAGATCTTTATCTTTTTCCTCTTTAAGAGCATGTTCGTACCCTAACCATGAGCACAGTGCGAGAAGTTCGCACCCCAGATTAAGGTAGCCTGTGGGAATTAGGCATTCTCGCAGGTGAATATATAAGTAGCCTGCGAACATGTTTCAAAATGTGAATTCTGGAAGAAGACAACTGTAACTTTTCTCATGAAAGTATTCTTGGTAAAGAGATTGATTTTCCATCATCATGACATCATCATGAAATCATCATGACATCATCACAATGACCAAATTTGTGGATAACAGACGTCGACAAAAAACCCTGTGACCTGCGTGTGTATGTTCTTTATTACTAGCTTACAGATAACAACTGGCAAGAAAGGCACATTGCGCCATTCTAAGTGGATCCTAACTTGTAGCGTCGTGTCCCTTTCTATACATCATCGTAGGTGTCTTTGATCTTTTGTGCGAGGGCGTGGTCTATAGCCTTCCCTGGATAAACGTCTTGCAGGAATGGTCCATACATGCTCAATATAGTGATCCTATGGATCAACTCCAGATTGATGGTGATACGTATGTATAACCATAGATATCGACCATGGAAGCACGAAAACAGGAGCTTAATTCACACATTAACCTCCTGGTGCCTTCCAAAATGTGGTATCTTCATCACGTTCAAAATAGTGGACCTCACGATGTCCATGGTCCACAACTAGGGGATGATCTTTGACTTCATCCCCTTGGTTTTGGTCAAATATTTGTGAGGTGTGAGCATGCCATATCTCTTGCGGTCTCCTAGTTTATAGTCACTAATCTTCAAGGTTGGAATCCTCTCCAATTGTGGTCTAATTTCTTGTATTCCCTTCAGAAGGTACATAGTGATGGCTGTGTAGTCGAAGTCCCGCGGGACACTGTCATGGCTCATTACACCGGCCAGGGGTGGGATGTAGTTGGGTAGGATGGATGGAATTAGCTTCGCATTCGCTAAGTCATCACGATGTTTGGTTCTTTTCTCAGTCGCAACTCGGGATGGTCCAGATCCACGAGCAGTCGACGGGGAGACTTGCACTCCTCACAACGATGAGGCTTGGATGCCTACAGACATCACCTTCTCAGCCATGAGGTCTATTAGAATCTCTTCAAAAAAAATTTATGCTGCGCTAATTTCATCCAACATGCACACTCAAGATCTGATATCTCAAGTCGATGAACAATACTCACTATAACATAATGGATGGCAAGGTCTCAATGATTACTGCGCAAAATCAACTAGTTCTCCTGGGATCGGATAATCACAATTGGCAAAAGTGTTATCAGTGCAACACTCGATGGGATAAATAGATAACACCGTAATGGTTTCTTTCAACGGGTCTCAAAGCCTTATTCAATGCAATTCCATCTGTTATGGCATGGTCCCAACGGTCGAATGGCGAACTTTCGGTTGCTTTCCTAACAGTTCGGGAGCATCGATCGAATGGTCATAATGCCTCCAATGGTCATATTTCTCTACCATGGAGAAGTGCCAATCTGTGTTGTGTTGATGTTCCGACGAAGTTCAAATTATGTAAACCTTCCTTCTGCAAAGTTCTTTCTGGAGCTTGTTGCAATTTTTATAACTTTTCCCTCTTCTTAATGAGATTTCTGGTCTTCTTTCCTGTGATCTGAATTATTGGTTTCCTCTTTCCATTATCTTTCTTATCTCCTCTTGGCATGATAACTTCGCACTGTGGGGGGTCTTTCATAATCTTCAAAGGTAATACTTCTTCTCTTTCTGGGGTAGGTGCTCTACTCTTTTGTTTAGACAGTTGTCTCCAGTATTCCTGTGTCCTTTCAACTTTGACATTCATATCTTTGGTCTTTAGTAGCTTCAACTAGTTCTCTTGTTCTTCCAGTATGTGCGTTATTATCCTAGCCATGAAATACATTAATTCTTGCTTTTTCTGTTCTAGATCCTCTTCTTCTTGTTTCCTTCGTATCTGATCTTTCTCAATCCAGGTTTTTCCTAGCAACATAGCAAATGGGGAGATGTTCTTAACAAACTTCACAATCTCAAATTTTTCTTCTGTCGAAGATCTATGAGCACTCATAGATGTCTAGGTAATTCTTCCACATAGGGTTATCATCTTTTCTCTAAATAATCATATTCCTCCTAATGAAGGAACCATAATAGGCTTTCACAAAATTTCTCAAGTTCTTTCTGTCATGATATTCACCTCTGTTTCCTCATACAGGACACAGTCTATGTCGAAGTCTCCTATTCTTGATTTTATGTACACTTTCTCTTTTAATACCTCTGATAAGTTGATATTTTTGTGGTCATTCAAGGTTTCTTTCATCTGTAGTAATACAGTCTATGATTCTTTCTGGGGTTCTATCATATCCTTAGTTTCTTGGCCTGTCTCATACTTTTCTTGTTTCATATTCATCTTTTCAACTTTAGCAATCACTCTAGGACAATCCAAAATTTAATGGTCCATATATTTATAGCAAAGACAACGAGGTTTAATACCATGTAATTCCTTAACAAGATGTCCCAATCTTTTTCCACTGTAACAAAGGGTTAATCCTCTCTTTCTCTTAAATGATCCCCAACATTTCCTGTACTACGCACTAGGATCACAATAACTAACCTACAAAAAATTCTTTCTAGGATCCTACATCCATTTGTTAGTCCAAACATTCTTTCTATGCATAGGGATGACATACATTTCATTATTTCTATCAGACCTATTCATATCAAATATTCTATCTTCTAATTGTGCTCTAGTTTTCAGATTAGGACAAAATTTATCAAACATACCTAGATCCATTCTTTTGAAACAAAAAATTTCATTTATCTTACCTTTCTCAGAGACCAAATATTCAATATCTTACCTCTTTTCTTCAGATCAGAATTCTCTTCTCAGCATAGATATTTGTAAGTCAATGTTGCGCACTAAAGCAATAGATATATGCACAGATCTTTCTTTTCTTCAGTTTCCATCAATCATGGTTTTAGGCCCCGACAACGGAACTATTTGTTGGCACAGGGGTAGACCCGAGTTTCAATTCTTCAACAATGCACCAAAAAAACCCTAACTATTGGCCCTTCTGACAACACTTGTGAAACAAATGAACTCTCACCCGAGGTAGAGGCTGGGGTGGTTGCAGGACTCAAATGTATGCAACCTAGATGGGACAAAGATATGTGATTACACCACTTAACAAATCACTCAACAGTTAACATTCATCATTAATTAACCCTTTTTCACATCCCATATCCAAACCCTAATTACAAAGCAGTGCAGTATTCAACCAGATCTAACACATCTAAGCATTCATTCACATTACTAAGAACTAAGCTAGTATACCAGATGAATCATACATAAATATATCGAAACTAAGCATAAATAACATCACTAACATACAACCATAATGCACAAAGCAACCATAACACAAGATATGTGTGGTTCACCCCAGTGTGGGGCTACTTCCACCAACTCTGTGTCTTCTTTATTATCTTCTGTCAATTTCCTTACATGCACAAAGTGATCCGGATTTTATGCGCAGAATGAAATGAATACAGATAACTAACAGGTGCTTACACAAAATAACAGAGATACAGTAAAATTGGTTTTCTATTCAATAACAAAATATGATGAAACTGTAAAATGCAGCGAAAATAAGCTTGCTAGAATGGTGGTGGCTTATCTCTGAGAAGAGATGTGACGGCTGCGCACATTCGAAAGAAGATGATTAAGATGAGGATTTGAAGGCATTTTTACAATAAACAGGAATGTCAAAAGTCCTATACATCCAAAAATCTAACCCTAGGAGATGAAGCATCAAAAGTCATGTGGGCCCCATTTGGGTAAGTTAGTACATCAACTTCGCAGGGTCGTAACTTTTTCATACAATATCTGTTTTAGGTGTATGATATCCCATTGGAAAGGTATCATCAAGGAGATTCATTTTAAGTGCAATATAGAATATATTTGCATCTTGTGAATCTGTTTTCTCAAAAAGACATCGTTTAGGGCCTCAAAACGGATCTGGAAGTGAAAACTGGTAAAAATAGTAAATTACCAAAATTGCTAGAAAACTATTTTGAGCCAATTGGAAAAGGTGGGTGGCCACCAATATCCATATGGATCAAAAATCCTCATAACCCACTCCACATAGGACAAGAGATCTGTGCACACCTCGCCAGATCCTCCTTACCTGAGCTAGGTTTAAGCAGAAAGCCTTCTTATTGTCTATACACAAGCTTCTTACAATCACTTGCACTTAGATCTGCAAGTTCTTAACACATCACATGCACAAATCATCCAAAACTATTCATGCTTAGCACATTGGCCTCTTCCTACATCGCCTAGATATCTATTTATACATTACAAAATGGGCCTAGACATGGGTAAACCCATGGGATGACATCCCATACCCGTTACATAAATCCTAATCCCAAAAACTACCCTAAAAAKGGGTCAATATCCCACGATCTTTGCTTCTACTTGTGMTCGGCCTTCAACCATCCTGTCGAAGTACCAAAATAGGTCAAACATGACAAGGGATCTCCAAAACTTGGTCAAGGGCCAACAATTATCATTGAGATTGAGGACCATGTAAGATACATCRAACTACAACATATGCCATATAMAAGGGATCTTTGGAATCCCATTGAGATTATAAGTATTGTTAGGAGGTAGTGTGCACCACATACATAAAAGTTATTATGGAAGGAAATAAAGGGAATTAGGCCTTGAACCTTGGGAACCTTATGCCATGAGTGTAGAGAACCCCAAATTTATGCATGTCAACCTTGGGCACCTTATTCCAAGAGTGTGGATAACTCCAAGGATAGTGGGATGAATGAGTATCCTCATAATGGGAATGTTGAGGGTCCTCTACATTTGGCTCGACTTTCTTACCTTTTGGCTCGAGGTTCGTGTCCAGTTTAACCAGATTAATAATCCTTGAATCCAATTGTTCAAAGGAGCAACTCCGAGACGTAGAATTAGACAGCATGAATACGATACTATCTACACATTGGAAACTAGAGACAGACAAGAAATAAGAGATATAGTGTATATAACCAGACGAGGACAGCCAAAAATGCACGCTTTGCTGGAAATATGAAAAGAAGGAAACTAATGAAGCTACATGATGAGAAAGCACTAACAGGCCTTCCAAATCATGGACCGGAGATTGTAATTAAATCATTGTCATTGTCTAGATAACTGAGACAAATAAATTACATTTGTTCAAATATTCTTTATTAATCCTGATTGTCACCTATTATTTTGGATTTATGTTTTAAGAGCCTCCTACAAAAGTAATTGTCTATCTATATGACTAAAGGATTGAGTTTTCCTTCATAAAGAAAATTAATGCAATGAAGAATTTTATTATAAAACCACTATTTGAGAAATAGCATATCTATGGTTTCCGTGAGGTTGGAAGGGCATGCATATTTATTAATACTACATAGGCTCATTCGCTATGTAAAGAATGAGATATAATTGTTTTATATCAAAAATAAGATAGATGTGAGAGTGGGATCCCATCACGTTAATCGAAGAGATCATGCCAAGTGGAGGATAAAAAGGATAGAGAGGTGGATAAAAGGATAGAGAGCTATAAGTGGCTCATTATAAATTCATAATAATAATAAAGTTTATAAACTATAGGAGAGAAAGAACAAAGGGACCATGGAGATCTAATATGGTATCTAAGGATGTGATGGTAAGGATGTTAGAAAGATGATATGGTAGTGTTAAAGGATGATACATGGACATTATTATCATAGTAACAACCATGTGTCATGTTATGTTAATAAGATGATACATTAATAAAAGAAAAATGTTAGAAAACAAAGTCAAAATATTATTTTTGTCATAACTAAAGTAGCGAAAGTAGAAATCATGTGAAATTTTATATGTAAACTTTAAAAACCCTAATTACACAGCAATGCAATATTCAACCAAATCTAACACATCTAAGAACTTAGCATATGGAAAGAGATCATATCTAGCATTCATTCACATTACTAAGCACTAAGCTAGTATACCAGATGCATCATACGTAAAGATATCGAAACTAAGCATAAATCATGTCACTAACATACAACCATAATGCACAAAGAAACCATAACACAGGATATATGTGGTTCATCCTAGTTTGGGGCTACGTCCATCAACTCTTCGTCTTCTTTATTATCTTTTGTCAATCTCCTTACATGCACAAAGCCTCAAAACCCACTCCATATAGGACAGGAGATTTGTGCACACCTCGCGAGATCCTCCTTCCCCGAGCTAGGTTTAAGCACAAAGGCTTCTTACTGTCTATACACAAGCTTCTTACAATCACATGCACTTAGCTCTGTAAGTTCTTAACACATCGCATGCAAAAAGCATCCACAACTATTCTCACTTACCACATTAGCCTCTTCCTACATTGCCTAGATATCTATTTATACATTAAAAAATGGGCCTAGACATGGGTAAACCCATGGGTCCACATCCCATACCCGTTACATAAAATCTAATCCCAAAAACATCCCTAAAAAGGGGCCAATATCCCGCGATCTCTCCTTCAATTTCCTCTCTGCCTTTTACTAGCCTGTCGAAGTCTCAAAAGAGGTCAAACATGACCAAGGATCTCCAAAAATTAGTTCAGGGCCAACATGCCCCCAACACTCACCTGTGACTCATACCGAGTCACTCTAGTCTGGGTAATTTTGCCTCAAACTCCTTGATCTTGGCTCGAGCTGCTTCAACCTGTTGTTGCACCAAGGTCTCCTGCTCAACAAACTCTTGAATAACTACCTTGTTCACAGGTCCTTATAAGCACTGTTCTACTGAAGTGACTACATATTCTAGCTCTGCTCCTCAACCTTCAATCTCCTAAAAAAGAAGGCAAGTTGCATCCTGGACTGGTTGGAGCTTCTGAGTCACTTCCATGACTTTCCTTTGGATGGCATGCACTTGTTGCTAAGCCTTGTGTTGTTCTTGGGATATTTTCATCCTCTCAACTGTTGATAGGAGTTTTAACTGTGCTTGTACTATTGTTGTTTGCTTCTTTTCTTCCTGGAGCTGCGACTCCAGTGTCTTTAGTTCAGGTTCCTCGGTAAGGCCCTCGTAATTTTGCACACTGCGACTGCTTAGTTGTTTACATTCCACGTATAATTCTTTGATCCTTTCAATTGCATTGCGAGCAATTTCTTCTCTCTAGTCTCGCACTTCCTACAGAGTGCTTGGCACTATCTGTAGATTTAGTTCTGCGACCCTCTGTTGAAGTTGTTGAATGGATTCAACAAGCTTAATGAATTTATTTACTACCAGGTATTCTTCCATCTTCTCCAATCTTCTCACAAAGTGAATTTCTCTGTTGAATGCTTCTTTAACTCTGTCCTGCTCCATGAGCAGTTGTTCTTTCTCCTACTGGATTTGCTCTTTATTTTCTTTGAACTTGGTTCGGAGGTCATCCTTATCCTGTTGCGCAACTCAACGCTTCTATTTTATTTCCTCTTGTGCGTGCTTCAGGGCCATTATGGTCTACTCTTTTTATTCCTGCATGCGACGAAGGCGAGCTTCGATCGCATCAGCTATTCTGCGGAGTTGTGCAGTCTCATCTCCCAACTCTGGTTCTTTTGGTGGCGGGGGCGTAGTGGGAACTACGTGGCTGGAGTGAAGGGCTTGATGTACACCTCTTAGCTCTGTCTCAACTCTATCATACATGGCTTCTTGTTTGGCTTCATTTCTCTACAAAATATCTTCCGACGAATCTGATACAACTGCGATAATGAATTCAAAGTCATCAACCATGAGTACAATCTGTAGCTTCGACTTACTTTCTTTTGATTTCTTCTGGGATGTAAGTTTCATGGGGGGAACCTTTCTTTTCTTGTATTTCTCTGCCTCTTCAAGGGGGTTCCTAGGCGGTTTTACTTCGCCTTGCTTTTTCTTGTCTTCTTCCCCTTCTTTTTCTTCTTTGTCCACTTCATCATCTCCTCTTATGCTAGGTGAATATGATGCAATCTCTCTTGATGTGTTGTGTATTTCATGTACATCTTATTTATTTTTCTTCCTTCTACTGCTCGGTGCATCATACTCTTCGCGAGTAACCTTCGGGCTTCCAATGAGGTTGGGATCAGAAAATGTTGCTTGGTCGAATGGTATAAGGAACTATATGAGCCATTCCTTATTGATTTCTTCTAGGTCCTCCTCTGTGAGCTTGTAGTAGGACTGAAGGTCTTCTTTACTTTCATCTGCGCACAATAATGTAAATAAAATGCCTATCTACGTGGAACTTCATAAGGGGCCTGAACCTGTCCAGGGTGTTTGATATCATACTAGGGAAAGACTCAATATCCCTCTTTAGCTGTAGGTAGTAGGTATGGAATACTATGTTCGACTGTCGTTTTTTGCCCATATCACTCAAATACCAGAGTGTGGTGAACTTCGAAGCTAGTGGCTCAAACGGTTCAATGTCAGGGAAGGTTGCACCATCTGACATCTCCCAAGTAGTGAATGAAATGAGGATTAGTAGCCAACTAAAATGGAACTCATAGCCCTGATCATGAGCTTCGTGATAATCCATTTCTAGCTAATTGACTAGGTAACTAGCCTAGTTCATTGCAATAATTATGATGTTACAATAATTTATAGAAGAAAATATGGCTTTATCCTTATCCATATGATAAGAATCTATAGAATCACTAATCCATTGATCATAAGAAGAATTAGAAGTTGCATTGAAGGAGAAACAAAAAGAAGAAAGTGCATGTCCATTAGAAGTAGAGGAAGAAGTAAAGTCAATATTGATGTTGTGCTTCTACATTGTTTCTTCTAAATATTCCATCTTCTTAAAAAATTTGGATTCATCATGACCATATTTCCCACAAAAGTTGCAATGTCTATCACTCTTCTTACTTTTGTATTTTTCTCCTTTGTCACCATTAGGAGCACGAGTTGGCAGAGAGGATTTGGGACCCCTATTTTTCTTATTGTTGTGGTGATGATGTTTCTTCTTGGGATTCTTTGATCTATATTTCTACTAGGACACTAAGTCTTTCTTGGATTTACCTATAATGATAATCAGTCCAAGTTGTAGAATATTTTATTGCTCTTGAATAAGAGCATCAAAAAGGGACTCAAGAGAAGGTTTTTTTATAAGCACTCCCTAGATATTTTTTAGTGGCATAAAAGGTAGATACAAAAAGAGAATATGCACTTCCAAGCTTAGAAAGAATAACATATATGAATTTATATTACGTTAGATCTACTTTACATTTTATACAAAAAAATTGAAGTGTTTTGAACTTAGACAAGTAATATTAAATGCAGGGAAAATCATTTGGACTTAAAGTCATTAACATCTAATTTTCTAACTAGTGAGCTCGAATAATATTGTGTTCACCAAACACAACTTGAATCTTCTCCCAATATTTATTGGGGGCATCTAGTCCTTGAAGGTGAAACCTTAAATCATGAGAGATAGACATTATGATTAGTCCATGGAATTCATCATTCCTATTAAATTATTTGGCATACTTGTCATCATGAGTGGATTCTTCTTCTTTTCCCAAGGTAATGGGGCACAATCCTTTACCTCTTAATAAATCCTCCATATGGGATTTTGATTGGAAGGAATTCGTATTGGTAAGAAAAAACATCATTGGGGATGTCATTCTAATATATGAATAAAAACATGAAACTAATGGTCTGTATGGAAAGATCTCAAAAACAAAATGGCATTGAAAACATACTTCGGATGTAAAATTTATTTCCTTTTGAATAAAAGGCATGAATTGTAACCAAAGAGACACATGGCAAGTAGAATTTGGTCCAAATGGTGATACCCCTTCTAATAGCCTCACTTTTACAAATAGATTCCACAAAGCGGAGTTTTCTATCCTTCTGTGTTGGTCATCTATTTCTTGTATTCAACAAAGAACATGTCAACGAAATTGTGCTTTGCACATATGTTTTTTTCTAGCTAGTGGTATGTAAGCCTAGGATTTTAAAATTGTGGGTGATGAGATAGCTTGAAGCCATTATCGTTACATGTTAACATCATTGTTGTTGTACAATGCAACCAAATGTATGACGATGTTGTTCCAATGCATGGACAAGAAGCATAATGTCATTTTTCTTACATGTTGGATTCAGTGTTCCTATAATCATATGGCACTTGACTCCACCCACCATGTTTGCACATACTACAACCTGGTTACAATGCAAATTTGATTCCTAATTTCAATTGTGTCTTACCAATGGTTGATAGTGGACCAATGGTTCATAGTGGATGTGTGATGTATCTTTTGAAATGACATAACATCAATTTTTTTATCGGAGTTTGAATCAACTATATAGTAGTTGACAATGTTATTTGCAAGGGAGGACTAGACCTGGATATTTACCTAGAATATGATTGATACTCATTGCAAATAAAATGGCCCACCCTATATATTTCCCTTTTCATATGGAAATGCCATGTTTATTAGATACTCTTTCCAACTCCCACTTATTGGTACACTTTGTATCATATCAGGTGTCAGATATTGATGCAAATAGTGAAATTTGTGTTATGATTTCCACCTATAAATACATTGCAAAAGGACGGGACAATGTACAATCTTAGATATTGTACATCAAACTCGGTCATGATCAAGTAGCAAACTGCAATGAATAAACTCTAGACACAACTAGTTGTACTAGCTATTGCTATGTCTAATCGAGGAGTATGCATGTCATGCATAATACCTTTCCTATCTAATTGAAGGTTTTTTCACATAAGGGACAAGTAAGTATTAGATCTTCCAAAATTTCATATGGATTGTATTTTATGGAGAAATGGTTCGTAATAGGATTACAAGAATGGAACAAGATGCAATACATATATGTACTTGCATTTCCATTGAATAACAAGTACCTTCTCTTCCTTGTTAGTGACCAAACTTTGATCGATATATTTATCTTGTTGGTTAGACATCTAGGAAAAACTTACCCCCCCATATCCCTCTTTCATTTTCAAATTGGTTTGTAGATGTCAATAACCGCATCTTTGAAAGACGTGTACAAACATCTTGAATGCCATGCAACTGATACAAAAAGTCAAGCACGAATTCATACTTAAATGATTCTATCGCATAAATGTTACCATTGTGCAAGAAAAATAGGAATTTATCTACGAGGGCATAGTGCAACTCAATTGAAGAATAGCGGAAATGAAACAGAGCTTGTAGTGCATGAAATAGACAGTCCGTTGCAATGGATAAAAATGCAGCTAATCTGAAAAGACTATTTTTGCTTAGTACTAAGTCAATGTTGGTATCTATAGTCAACCATTTTTTCATTTAATATCTTTCAACATGTAATATAAATGTCATCTTGTAATTTGTGTGTCACAAGTTGTTTTAAGCAATGTTTAGCATATTATGCAAGTAGCAAGAAAAAAATGAACAATACAGATACCACAATGCACACCTAATTTATTTTCTTTTTTTGGTTTCTCTAGATTTGGCATCTTCAACTTCAACATCTCATACTCACAATAATATGTTCATGAACACAAAAGAAGTAATGGGTCTATCAACACATCATACAAAAAACCATGAAATAAACAATATTACAATCGATTTTCTTCTTATATAAAAAGATTGAATGTTGTTATAGACAAAAACATATATATATATATATATATATATATATATATATATATATAAACATGTCTCCAATACAAAATGTCATCCTAGCAAGCCCATTGCATGTTGTCCCAACACCCCATGGAACAGGGTTGCAACCCTTGGTTCCCTTCCTTCATCGTATATAAGTAGGAGGAGGAAGACAATGACATGGACATGTTGTGTCACACCACCATGGCACCCACAAACAAGCCTTGGTGATAGCATTAAGTATAGTGACGACATAAAGAACTAGCCGCTAAAGTTAAAGGGATTACACTGTTTGGAAGTCTAAGTTCTCATAATGACTCATGTCTGTCGAAATCTCAATGGTCTGAACGATCGAATCCAAGTGGATCCACACTTCGATAACAAGCAACTGACGATACCTTCGCATCCATTGTTGGAACAAGGCTATAAAACCTATCAAACCATAAGAAAGCATATTGAAAGAAGGATAGGATTTGATACAAACAATTAAGCCTTTGACTCCAATGCATATGGTCCTATGAGTATGTTTTTTTAGTGTGGATAGAGGGATCAAGACTTTATCTAGAAAAAAGGGCCAGCACAAGTGAAGACATGAAAACTTTAACATGAAACAAGTTTTGAACTAGAGGTCAGTTATAAGCATCATGGCAGTCATATGAAAGGTGTTGAAAGGTGTTGATGAGAAGAAGATGAAACACAATTTTCCCTTCTAAAAAAAATAAATTAATGGGGACTTATAGTGCTCAAAGTTGAAATTATGGCCAATATATTTAAAAATGAACAAAACAAAAAACATGCAAAAATAAATAAATTATGATTGCATTCTTCCAATAAATCCTTGAATTTACAATTTGACTAGTAGTTTCAAGATAAACAATGCAATATAACAAGTCCAAACAGGTTGCATCCAAGAAACCTAGATAATACATAACTAAATGAGAAAACCTATAAAGAAACAAATGTCACAAATAAAAAAATTGTTGGATTTGCATATTTGAGTGGTTAAATCTTTGTAATCTTAGTGTCTAGAGATTTTCAGCAAGCTAAATCCATTTATAAATTCACAAATACAATATAAACAACAAAAAATTGTGATTTTGTCCTGATTTATGTAACCAGATTCAAACTAAAAAAACAAAACTTAGATCATTTAAACAACTCAAAAGTTTCCATCTCAAAAAAAAAAATTAATACTTCCGTTTATTAAAATAAATCTACCCTAACTGAATATAAAAGTTAAAAGTTCTTTGATGATTTAATCTATCTTAATATCATTTTTTGTTAAATTTATAAATGTATTCGACAAATGAAACGTGTTTTGATTGGTTCAACGTCTGGAGGAGTCGGACTTTATAGAGTTGACCAACAGAAGATTTATCTCAGTCGATGAGGGTGTTCTCCGATCAGAGCCAAAGGTTTCTCGATGGAATTAATTTCAAAGTCAAAATTTACTAGCGGGAGATGTGCAGACGACTTAGGCTAATAGAACAGGATTCATTTAGGATGGCTTTGTAAGTCCACTCCATTCCATTCCATATCAAACTAATCCCCAAAATCACATTACAAAGTCACTCTCCCACGTTTCCTCTCTTCTCAGCTTCCCTCATGTCCGCGTGACTACTTCCTATATATATTTGCATCTAAATATTATCGTTATTCCTCCTCTGATAGCTTATTCTGGGACTGTGAAGAGAAGAATTGTATACGTTGCAGCGATATTGATACGAGAATAGCAGCACGACTGGTAATATTGATTGCCCTGATTATGGTGGTCACGATGGTTAGTGAAGGTTCAGTTAGCAGGCCGCTGAAATTGAAATTCATATTTGAGGGAGATGAAATGGAAAATAATAACAATATTGAGATGAAGAATGGGTTGTTCGAATCGCTTCCAAAGGGTTCCGTACCTCCATCGGGGTCATCTCAGTGTAAAAACTACAGGTCTTCCGGTGGAGGTTCGTGTCCAGTTTAACCAGATTAATACAGCATAGAGAGGTGGATAAAAGGATAGAGAGCTATAAGTGGCTCATTATAAATTCATAATAATAAAGTTTATAAACTATAGGAGAGAAAGAACAAAGCCACCATGGAGATCTAACATGGTATCTAAGGATGTGATGGTAAGGATGTTAGAGAGATGATATGGTAGTGTTAAAGGATGTTACATGGACATTATTATCATAGTAACAGCCATGTGTCATGTTATGTTAATCAGATGCTACATCAATAAAAGAAAAATGTTAAAAAACAAAGTCAAAATATTATTTTTGTCATAACTAAAGTAGCTAAAGTCGAAATCATGTGAAATTTTATATGTAAATTTAAGAAAGTCGAAATCAAGTGAAATTGTATATGTAAGTTTAAGAAAATCGAAATCAAGTGAAATTTTAGGTTTAAGTTTATGATCCTTAGGAACATAAAAGTTCCATTGAGGGGGATTTAGTCATTAGAATTTAAAAAAATGCAAATTAGTGATTAGTGGTTTAAAAAGAACTTAAGTGTACTTGCTCAATCTTAGTTGAGTATGAAATTTGGAAAATATGGAAGAGAAGTTAACATAAGTAACCTAATGGATTATTTGGCTAAGTTACAAAGGGTTTGGAGAAGAGATGAAGAAACAAGGAAAAATCCATTATTATGGGAGACTTTTCAAATTTTCAATGGAGGAAAACGTCCCAAGATCACAAATCTAAATAAAATTTGGTAGTTGACATTTCTTGTCCTCAACAAACTAGACAACTTTTTCTATTAAAGTATTTGCTATTTTGCTCCATTTCAAAGATAATAGTTTTGGCCAAAAATGTTAACATAAGAATGTATCATCACACGCATCTAATCCTCAATTTCTCCTTGTTTGCAAAATGAGCATAGACATTCTTCTCAATTTATGTTTTTTTTTCTCCATGTTTCAATGGTTGGATGAATAGAACTTAGCCCGACATAATGGGCCCATGCACAAACTTGAATCTACTATTTTGGGTCACCATAGATTTCCAAATGCATACCTTGGGGATGATGAGTTTAGCACCGAGGCTATTCTTAAGATTACAAAATCCAAGTGCTAACAATGCATATATGTTTTACATCTCTAATGTGAAATAATATATGCATTTTGATAAAAAAAAATAGTAAGGATTATTTTATAGAACAATAATACATATGCATTATGTTTGACCATAAAATCCACACAATTCTTCTCTAC
Source organism: Picea sitchensis (assembly GCA_010110895.2). Lineage (NCBI taxonomy): Eukaryota > Viridiplantae > Streptophyta > Pinopsida > Pinales > Pinaceae > Picea > Picea sitchensis. The sequence continues at coordinate 15,079 of SNQJ01S0045584.1, forward strand.
CTCTGTCTATCCTTACTAATTATGGAGACTAATACTATTCATAATTTAAAACCCATAAAAATATTACTCATGACCAAACATTCTTCCTTGTAATATGAAAGCATGAAAACCTATATTGTGTTAACGTAAGCCATTGTGACTATCACTAATAAACTTAAAGAGGAATATATGAGTATTCTTATTGGACCATGAACTTTCTTGATACTAATATATGAATTAGGACCTAAATGACTCCTCATCATTGACACACACGAGTAACATGTCCAACCACCACTCATAACATTTGTAGGGGATCGTTTATCTCTACATGGGAATATGATTATCGTTAGGAGGTATTTTTCACCAAGATACATATCAGTTCCATGGCATTGATGAAAGGATGAAATCAAGGGCCTAATCCCATTAATAATTATCCTCGGAATTGAGGACCATAGACGATGCATCAAACTACCACATATGCCATATGTAGGGGATCTTTGGACTCCCATTGAGATTTTAAGTATTGTTAAGAGGTAGTGTGCAACACATACATAAAAGTGGTTAGGGAATGAAATCAAGGGACTTAGGCATTGAATGAGGCTTCACAGGCTTTACATCCATGAATGTGCCCTCAAACAAAATGCATGACCATTGTAATGATCTTTATCCTTTGGATAAAATTACATGAGTACCGATAGGAGGTATTGCACACAAAATATAGGTATTGAGGCCTTCATAATATTAGGGGGTGAAATCAATGGGATTGGGTCTTAAATGATTATTATCAGTCTCAACGGACATGAAAGAAGCCTCTGACTACCACTCAAAACCTATGCAGTTGATCTTTGAACTCTTACTAGGACTATGAGTGTGGATAGGAGGTATTGCATAACATAGGTTGGCCTCAAAGCTTCACAATAGTTATGCAATATTCCATATATAATATATATGCAGAACAAAAATATTAAGCTGAAATGACAGAACAACAATGATATAACCAGATCAATATCAAAATAATACCAGAATAACACCAGAAATAACACCTTTATTAATGATAGCAATGTTCACTTTCCTCTTTGAGGAGGAAACCTCCAACATATCAAATATCTATTACAATAATCTCCAAGACAAAACTTCCCATGCCCTCGAATCCTATTTATACTAAATCTATCTACCAAAAGAATAATCTAGAGGAAGATCTCCTAGAAGCGAAAGCTTCTATTAGGTCTTATTACATTTGACGTATTCTTCCTTATTACTAGGCCTTATTAATATTGTCCTTTATTACATGGAAAATATATTATTATAACTACGTGAGGGGTTAGGGAGGTTAGGTCCCTAACATGCCACCCCCCTTAAAAATAGTTTTGTCCTCAAGGCTTGAGAAGAGGAGATTGTTGCGGAATGGTAGTTGGCTCTCAGGTGGCATCCGCTATATTTGTATCTTTTTACTATACTAAAAATTCCTTGATGGTGCGTTGATGGAGATGATGGTCATGCTGGTCTAAGACTGCTTGTGGCTATAACCAGATGGAGCCTTCATAATCCAACTCGAGGAGGTTTGTTTGAGTTTGGCACTTAGTTCCAATCACCTTCTTTAAGAAGGAGACGTGAAAAATAGGATGGATCTTATAATGATTGGGAAAAGCTAATTGATAGGCCACATGTCCCACGTTCTTGAGAAATGTATAAATACCATAAAATTTGGGTGTCAGCTTTCGACAATGTTCTCCCTTGAGTGAAGTCTTCTTATAAGGTTGCAGTATAAGAAACACCTAGTCTCCTTCAACAAATTAGTGTTTGGAGCGGCCTTGATCTTCTTGTTTCTTCATGCGATTATGAGCCATGACCAAATTATATAGCCTCATGAACTGTAAGAGTTTGGTGAACTTCCTATACCTTCAAGACACTGGGCATGTATGAGATAATTGAAGGTGGATTTTGACCTTATACTGCTTCAAAAACAGTCATGGGTGCATTTGTATGGTAACAAGTGTTGTACCACCATTTATCTAGTGGTAACTATTGAGCCCATTGATTTTGTCTTTTAGATGAAAAACACGTCAAATATGTTTCCAAAACTTATTGACAATTTCAGTTTGACCATCATTCTAGGGATGATAGGTGATGCTGAGATGAAAATGGGTTCCTTGTAGATTGAATAGTTCTTGCAATTTTTTTTTGGTGAAAGTGGGATGTTAATCATAAACAATAGAATGAGGCATTCAATGAATCTTGAAGACATGATCCATGAAAAGTTTAGCCACAATGGAGGTGGTAAATGGGTGTTGAAGAGAAAAAAAAATGAGCATACTTGGAAAGATGATAAACTACCACCATGATGACTGAATTATTTCCTGATTTAGGTAATCCAACAATGAAATCCATAGATATATCCCTCCAAATAGGTGGTGGAATCAACAACAATTTTAGTGTGCTAGGATATTTGACTTTTTATCCCTTGTTGCATTGACAAGCATCACATTATCCCACAAAAGTGTGAACATCCTATTTCATACCATCCTAGAAAAAAGAACATTTGACCTAGTCATAGGTTTTGGTAAACCCTGAGCGCCCTATTGTGGGTGCATAATGAAGCTCAGGAAGCAGCATATATTTAAGTTGTGATTGTTTACTTAAATACATACAACCTTTGTAGAGAACCACATCATTTTTCTAAGAGTACCCTAGGGAAAATGGAGAATTGTCTTGCAATTATTAGATCAAATGCAAAATTTTGGGATCTTGTAGCCATTCCTAGTGAACAACTTGGAGCCAATCTAGTACAATGAAGGAGAAGGGAAAAAATTACCCTTCATATTCATATTTTATTGAAAGAGCATCATAAACCACATTGTATTTAGCTTGCTTGTAAATTATCTCATAATCATATCCAAATAGCTTAGTCACCCATTTTTGTTTCTCTGAGAATGAAGGACATTGCTCCGGAAAATACTTGAGGAATTGATGATCTGTCTTAATTTTGAAATGTTTCCCTAATAGATAATGACGCCATAGGTCCACTGCATGTAGAATAGACAACATTTCCTTTTCATATATTGAATGGACCAAATTTCGCTCTGACAGTTGTTTGTTGGTAAAGGTCAAAGGATGACCATCTTGCATAAAGAATTCTCTAATTCCTCTCCCAGAAGCATCACATTCCAATACAAAGGTATTTGTAAAGTCAAGAAGGGCCAAGATAAGAGTGGTGTACATAACCAATTTCAAGGCTTGAAAGGCCTGATCAACTGCGAGAGTCCAAGTGAAAGAATTATTTTTAAGGAGAGAAGTGAGAGGTGCCACAATCTTTCCATAATTCTTAACAAACTTGTGATAATATCTTGTTAATCCTAGAAAACCCAAAAATATTTTGAGAGTCTTGGGGCGAGGCCAATCTTGCATACCTTCAATATTCTTAGGATCCAACCTGACACCTACCTTGCAAACAATATGACCGAGGCACTTGAATTCCGAGGATCCAAAATCACATTTATATTGTTTGAGGAAATGTTGGTGTTGTTGAGAGAGTATATGAAGAACTCTGTCCACATGAGAAACATGGGTTGTCTAGGTTATACTATATATGAGAATAGCATCAAAGAAAACTAAGACAAAATGATGGAGAAAAGGATGGAAGACATGATTCATGAGGATTTGGAAAGTGGAGAGAGAATTCCACAATCCAAAGGGCATGACAAAGAACTGATAGTGGCCCTCATGAGTTTGAAATGAATTCTTAAGGATGTCAACCTCTTTCATAAGTATATGGTGGTAGATAGAACGAAGATGAAGTTTAATAAAGAAATGGGTACCACTTAATTCAACCAAGATATAATGAATGACAAGAATGGGAAATTTCTGTTTGATGGTGAGTTTGTTGAGGGCACCAAAGTCAGGAAACATATGCCACGAGCCTTGTTTCTTAAGTACCATGACCACAAGAGAAGAATAGGGGCTAGTACTAGGATGGATAATTCTTGTAGCAAGCCATTATTGAACAATTTTCTCAATTTCATTTTTCTGGGCAAAGGGATGGCGATAGAGACAAACATTGGAAGGAAGTCTTATTGGGACAAGGGGAATGAAATTATCATGAATACCATGGGAAGTAGGAAGGCCCTGGGGAGTGGGAAAAATATATTGATGTTTGGAGAGGATGGATTGGATGTTAGGAGGCACAGAGGGTGTGTCAGTGGTGTGAATAGAATGGAGTTGTGCAATAATTCCAGAATGACATTTTTTTATGATATTTTCTATGAACTCATGATCTTAGGGTAGCCTTATGTGATGTCTTGGGACTTATATTGTTGGTCCTCCTGGTTGAATTGCATGGTTAATTCCTTAAAATCCATGAGAATGGGGCCCATAATCCTTAGTCATTCGACACCCAATACAATATCACAACCACCCATGTTGATAAGAAACATATGATATTTCATGTTGTACTAACAAATTTGGAGACACACATTTTCACAATGCCCCCCACATTTCATGGACCCACTATTGGAAATCATGATTTGAAAGTTGTTGATTTCTCGAATATAACAATTAGTTTCTTGGGAAATGCGGTGATGAATAAAATTATGGGTGTTTCCACTACCAACTAGGATGAGACCTTCCCATGCTTAATGTAACCAATTATCTTGAGGGTTTGGGGAGAAGAGAAGCCAATGAGATAATTCAAGGAAATGGTTGGTTCAACTTTTGGAAGGTCAGAAAGTTGAGTTGTGTCAATGTGTTCAGGTGACTCGACCACCAGGGAAGCCTTGACATATTCCTCAGAAACATCCTCAGAGATGGCCATAAAATGATTTTGTTCCTTACACTTGTTCCAAGAAAATATTTTTCATCACATTTTTAGCAAAGGCCCTTGAGTTAGCATTCAACCATTTCTTCCCTAATCAAGTTTTGTATCTTTAGTGGAATGGAAGAAGGAGGGGGAGTGACTAGTTTAGGGCGAGGAATGAAGGAAGGTTATCTGGTTTGAGAAGAGACAACTTGTTGTGATTCCTTACCTCTTTTAGTAGTTTCCACCCAACTTTGAGGTTGATACATGAGGAAGTGGGCAAAGATATCATCCTTAATTTTGTTAATAAAGCATTCTCATAAAAAATCATTATACATTCCCTTTATGCAGAAATTCAATTGCTCAAAAGAAACTATAAAGTCTTCCACTATGCTAGATTGTTTCAACTTTTTCAAACGACCCAAATGGTTGGTTTCAATGTCAAAGAGTTCATAAAGATCTCTAATAAATTGTGTCCAAGCCACATACCCTTGGTGGGATTTTTTTCTCCATTTCCACCATTACCAACGTTCTTGATCTAGATGGAGAACAACATATTGTAGTTTGGCCAACTCATCTATAATGCAATACAAAGAGAAATAATGTTCCATTTGAGTTACCCAACCGGTGGGATCTGAGCCATTAAATTTGTTCACATCCACGCGTGGAAGGCGTAGGTCACACTAAGAGTTATGGGGATGAAATTTTTGGGAATTGGAGGAAGTTTCACCTTCGGGGTGCAAAGGTGGGTTAGAGGAGGTAAGGTCTGCAGGGATATTCAACTTGGCGCAGACCATGCTAGTGAAGGATGCAATATGGTCAGAGAGGTCCCATTTGATGGTTTCCATTTTCACATCTATGGAGAAATGCATGTTTTTATTGATGGTGGAAATATTTTCACTGATTTGTCGCAATTCATGTTGAGTATCTTTGAAATAAGAGGATAAGGAATTGAAGCATGATTCCATGTATTGGTTACGAGCGTGGGCGATGATGAAGGGGGGAAACAAAAAGGGATGGGTGGGACCACACATTAAAGGGATTATGGGTGAAGGGTATCATGATGATTAGGGCGATGAGGGGAGTCTAATGGGGTAAGGCCCAAATAAGGTGTTTGGAAGGGGTCTGATTCCATGGAAAAAAAATGTTGAAAAATGATAGGCATGATTTCAATTAGGGTGAAGAGAGGAATCCAATGGAATATAGATCAAATAATGATGCCAACATGATCCAAACATTTTTTTTTTACTCATGTGGAGTTATACTCCGATATGAAGAATACTTCAATGTTGAAATGCCCAAATTCTTAACATGAACAAATGTGTAATAATTTCACAACCAGAATGCAGGAGGTACAATCGTGCATCAATAGATCTTGTTTGTTCTATTTATGTTTCTGTCCCAAGGGTTAGGGTATTCAAGATTTATACAGACAAGGGTTTTCCCTGTGCTACAACTCTCTTATATAAATGCAAGGTCCAACAGTAGTACTCGACCCAATATCTTAGGGAACCAACTAAGGAGGCTATATCATGCCCTTATCTGTACTACTCAAATACCTAGGTACTAGAGAGTATCTTCCCGAGTGTTTTTCTCGAAGGCACTATAGCGGTTAGGTGGTCGATCGGTTTATCTACGAAGGGCTTCAAGATATCTAGGATGATCCATATACCGGTGTTATCTGATGGACTACCACTCGAAGGCGTACCAATATGGATTACAAGGGTGGCCAAAATTTTGCGATTAAGTACCACTTGTATTTCCTTCATGTATGCTTCCATGACCATGGATTTATGTGTTGAATGATAGATATTTTTAGCTTTAAGAAATCGAAATACGTCTCTAGCGTGAAAAAAAATAAACCACAAATTTTTTTCCAAGGAAAGTGCTCTGATACCACTTGCAATATTCCATATATAATATAGTATGCAAAACATAAATATTTAGCAACAAATGGTATAACAACAATGATAACTAGATCAATATCAAAATAATACCATAATAACACTAGAAAGAGAACCTTTATTAATGATAGCAATGTTCACTTGCCTCTTTGAGGGGGAAACCTCCAACAAAGCAAAGCTCTATTAAAATAATCTCCAAGACAAAATTTATCATGCCCTTGACTCCTACTTATACTATATCTATATACCAAAAGAAAAATCTAGAAGAAGATCTTCTAGAGGTGTAAGCTTCTATTAGGTCTTCTTACATTTGACTTATTCTTCCTTATTACTTGTCCTTATTAATATTGGTCTTTATTACATGGAAAATATATTATTCTACCTACGTGAGGGGTTAGGGAGGCTAGGTGCCTAACAATTTAGGGGATGGAAACAATTTTCTTAGGACCTAAATGAATCCTTTAATTCTTTATGTACATGAATGAGGCATCCAACCAACACTCACAATATTTGTATGGGGTCGTCATTCATATTTTCATGGGAATATGAGCATCATTATGAGGTATCCTACACCACATACATGTATCAAGACCATCATACTATTTGAGGGATGAAATCAACAACCCAAGTCCTTGAATAATGTTCCTTGAGCTAAAGGACCATCGATGAGTCATAAAACTACTAGATGTTACCTCTGGAGGGAATATTTGGCCTCTCATTCTGAATATCAGAATAATTAGTATGTATTGTGAACCAAAAATTTGTATCATGGACATGAAAATGGTCAGGGGATGAAATCATAGACCGTTGTCCTCAAACAACACTTCATGGGCTTGATACCCATGAGTAGATCCTTAAGCCACAACACATGAAAAATGTAGGAGATCTTGGTCTCGAGTTGAAATTACATGAGAACTAGTATGAGGTATTTCACTACACACCAAGGATAGGTATTGAGGCCATGAAAATGGTCGAGGGATGAAACAAGGGTCTTACAATACCCGAATGAGGCTTCTAAGGCTTGACATCCATGAATCATGCCTCAAACAAACACACATGACCATTGTAAAGGGGCATTTGGCATTATTCTAAGAATATAATTATTGTTATGAGATATTACACACCATGGACGCATATTTTATACATGACATTAGCTACAAAATTAAAGTATTTGATTTAGTACATAAATGAAGTTTCTCTAACTCCATGGCCATGAACGAGGCCTAGAACCACCACACATGAAATATGTAGGGGATTTTCATCCTCTAATTGAAAATACATAAGAAAAAATAGGAGGTATTATGCACCACATATATGTATCAATGTCTTCATAATGTTCAAGTATGAAATCAAGGGACTAGGGCCTTAAATGATGATTATCACACATGGAATATGTAGGTCTTTATCCCTAAAAAAAACCCATGTTTTAGGAAAATATTGGGGTCCACATTATTTTCACTAAGATGGGCATGCTTTATTCTTTTGGTCATATATTCATCTTAGTTCCTCATTTCCTTCCTACATTGTTCATTCTTTTCAAATGATAAGGTTATTTTTTGGCCCTTCATTTTTCACTCGCTTGATTTTGACTTAGTTTCTTTATTTATTTCAACTTTATTCCTCAATTGAATTCTTCCTTTCCTTCATTAGACTTCATTCCTTCATTGCGTATTTTTTTTTCCTCCCTTTCCTTTTTATTTTCCTCCTTTTATTCAACTATTTTGGCCCATGATTTTTATATGGATATTTATCCTCAAATTAGACATATTTCCCTCCTCTTTTTTGAATTTCTTACATGATCCCAACATTAGCTAGGTTGTGAAATTGAGACTCATGGTAACCCATTTTCAAGTGAGTTTTCCTTGGGTTTGAGTTTGAGGCTTTTATTTTAATTCTTTTGTAACACACCCAACCCCCTAAGTGGTCATTAGGGAAGTGGGGTGTCAAAAGTTTCTCGACTTTTTCCTAAAACCAACTTCCTTCAAAGAACCTATACAATACAAAATAATACCAAAATACAACTCTACTCATTGAGATCTTTCCAATGACTATAAATATGATAATATTTGAGCTTGATATTGAAATTTATCATCTTTTGAATATTTTAGGCCTTTTCCTTCCAACCTCCACCTCTTACCCACATGGAGTCCATGCAGGACCTTGGAATTCACACCATCTAATGTGTTAGGTAGGTGTGTCTTGATGTTTCAATACTCATGGTTATAATGTGGTAAGCCCATGCCAAACCCAACTTGATTTGCAGAGTTTGGTGTGGAACTCTTCACATCTAGGGATTTAGTCATCTCGCCTCCCAAAAGGTTTAAATTTTACCCGACACCCAAATGCTACATGGTCTGAACATTAGGGGTTGTGATTATCTCCTCAACTAGAAATGAAACCATGACATGGAACCCTGAAGAATTTGGGTATCCAGGCATCCTAACTTCTATGAAAGGTATCCCTTGCACACTTCTGGATGTCCATATATATTAATATTTGATTTCTAATTGACACTTAAAGAGACAAACATTGACGTGGCATGCCACCTGACATGCCATATATACTTTCAAGGTATGTTGACATGGAATGATGACATCAAAACATTATAAATTACAACTATGGAACCCCTGAAATAAGAGACTAATACCTATCACGATACCTGAACCATGACATCACCCACATGTGTTTCAAATTCCTCCAACTCATAAGCTTAAAAAGGGGTAGGGACGAAATATTTCCTCAAAACCATGCCCATCTATCATCTAAGGATATGGTGAAATAATTATGAAAAAATTCATAAGGGCTCTATATGGTAGGGTATATAGATACTCACCTCCACACTTGTCAACGGGTAAGGTAATACTATGGAACTTCAGTGATCTTTGACGTCTAGGACATATTCGATGAGTTAGATAACTAACCAATTGGACACCCAGATCTTTAGATATCCTCGATTTTATGCATCTGGATATCTGATGGTTATCACACTAAAATTTATCAAAGAGAAGGGGGGGATGCATATTCATGACATTACATCCTTGATTTTGACTACAAGTTAGCAACATTTTGAGCATAGGGTCATGAACATGAATATCCTACTCAATTTTCCTAGGGAAAATTAATGCTACAACTCATGAAAGTATTTTCTTACCAACCCAACCATGTTTATGTCCCCAAATTATTGGAAAATACCCTATATGATTTGGTAAGTTTTAGCCAGAGAGATTTGAGAACATAAATATAGGAAAACCAAGGGAAGTTATAATGTTCCTTGAAAGCACAAACTAGGAAATTAAAACCATTTCAATAACCATCCCCAATAATTTAAATTAAGCATTCCTCGCACCGGCTTCATGTTATTTATCTGGGGTATTTAATTAAAACTTTAGGTTAGATGTATTAAACTTATAAGAGGAAAAAAAACTAGGGGAAATGGTCATTTGTATATGCAGGAAGTAGGAAACATATATCCATTCATTCTCTTTTCCTTTTCAAAGAGATAATAGAATGTAAGTAAAATCCATGCATACAAAGATCACTAAATGAGTACTCATTCCATCCTTTCCATAATTTCTTAATAAACCATGTAATTTCATTTAGGATGAGATAATGCATATGTATTATAATATTAATAAAAATATAAGAGAGACTTAAATATGTTTTCAAGGTAAATACTGGCCAAACCAACTGACTGAGGTGGAAATATTTTCCACAAGACCTTAGGCTCTATTGTACTACTAATATCTACAACAAATCACCCTCATTACAAGACATTATACCACCAGGGAAGCTCAAATATCTCTCTATGGAAGATTTATGAAGGTGAAGGCTACTCTGCATTTTCAATCACACATTAGAAAATCCGCTATGACCCACTTGGCCTAGGACCTCCAAAAATATCTTATATGTATTTCCAGCTAGATACAAGTGTACAAGTAGTCCTTTCATTTCCTCTACAACCCTTCAACACATTCCCCTCTCTGCCCCACTTTCATCTCCAACAAATATTTAATTTGTAATCCTCTTTCTCATGTCAAGTTCCGATGTTTCTCCACTCGAAATAACAGTGAAAACACAATTATCATAAATATCTTCTCTCTCATTCCTTCCATTTGTCCTTCGTGTGTTCTCCTCTTTCTCTCCATCAAATGGTTTTTACTCCCCCCTTTGATTCTATCAGAGACACTCGTGGGTAAAATCCAAAAATAAGGTGGGTACACTATTGTACCTGAGGCTAATAGTAGTAATTTTTTCTAGCCATACTCCATACCTCCATTAAGGTTGGTAGTTGGTTTCTCAACTACCAAGCCTATCTTCATTAAACTATTTTTTGGAAAAATGAAAAATAGGAAATAAATAAATAAAGTTTATTTTTGGAAAGTAAGAAAATTCGCCAAACCCCTCACAATATTTCCTCGTGTGATATCTTGGCCATTACCTCAAGGCTTTGCCCTTCAGTCATCTTGTTGGAAATTTTTCATTAAAGAGAAACTTAAATGCATTATCTTTCAATCGTAGTTTTCCAAGTCATAAATTATAATTATAAACTAGGGGAAATCATGGTTTTACATTCCCCTCAGCCTTAAAAATAAACATCATCCTTGATATTTTATTATCAGTAAATACATTACTTAAACAAACAAAAAAGAATGATTATTCCATTTTCATGGCATCCTGGAGATCTTATATAGTCTCATCTACTCCAAAATGTTTCCATTGAACCTTGACCTACACATTGACTGGGTTCTGGAGCAATGTCTCTCTCTCTCTTGTCCACGATGCATTTAGGCTTGAGCTATAAGTCTCCTTTTGTTTCTTCCTGGATCAAAATGCAATGAATAATATGATTAACATCATGAACATATTTATTTAATAAATATACATGGATCACATTAAGGTATTTTTTAGTTGGAGGCAAAGCAAGATGGTATGCCACTGCCATCCTTTCTAGGATCTCGAGAGGTCCACAGAAGAAGGGTGTTGATCCAGGTGGATATTGGTGTCCACCCACCTATTCCAACTGGCTCCTCTTGTGGGTTATACACTTCCTGGGTTGTCTAAATCCCTACACATCTTCCAAGTGGATACTGGTGGCCTCCCACCTAATCCAACTGGCTTATTTTGTATGTTTTCATGTCAACACATCTTGTTGTACTTCTAGGGCCATTTTGGGGCCCTAAACAATGTTATTTTTGTGTCCCATAGTCAAACTGTAGACATGGTCATATTTTGACGACATAATGCATAGTTCTCTAAAATACCTTTCCAACATGCTATCACACGCCTAAAACAAAGATCATATGCAAAATTTACGACCCTGTGAAGTTAATGTAATAACTTACCCAAACGGGGCCCACATGAATTTTGGTGTTTCATCTCCTAGGGTTAGGTTTTTGAATTTCTATGTTTTTTGAATTCATGTTTAACATAAAAAGGCCTTCAGATCCTCATTATAATCATCTTCTGGCAAATGAGTGTAGTTGTAACATCTCTTCTCAGAGATAAAGTTTCCACCATTCTGGCAAGTCTTTCACTTTGTATTTTTACAATCTCTTTAAAATTATTTGATTAATAGAAATCATGTGTTGTTGTATTTTTGTGTGTTAAGAACCAAATATCAATATAGCATAGAAAAACCTCAGAAAAAGTACTCAACGCCTTGAAAAAGAGATAATTTCAAATAATAAGCCTCTTCGAGGGGGAAACCTCCTTTTAGCCCACTTAAATGTTCAAGTCCAAGATGATTCAAAACGAAAATGTCTCCTTGGTATATATAGGAGACTAGGAGGTATAATTACAACTAATGGCCTAAAGCCGACATAAATAAAATAACATTACTAATATCATATGCCCCAATTAAGGGGTAATGAGCCAATATT
>SNQJ01S0045584.1:32977-54071 GCA_010110895.2 Picea sitchensis
AAAATGAAAATGTCTCTTTGGTATATATAGGAGACTAGGAGGTATAATTACAACTAATGGCCTAAAGCCGACATAAATAAAATAACATTACTAATATAATATGCCCCAATTAAGGGGTAATGAGCCAATATTAGGGTTTAACACTCTGTTTCTGGCAACTTTCATGAGTGTTTCATTGTAATATCTATGCTTTCATTTCGTTCCAAAAATAATCTAGATTAGTGGTATCAGATCAGATCCTCTTGATCGTTTTTCAGTCCATGTCCCCGACGAGGTCCTAGTATATCTAATTGGGTCTCAAGCTTGTATCTCTTGAGGAAAATCACTCGCGCACACACACGACACCCTCGATGGAGGTAGAAAAGAAAAATGGTGGAGCAAAAGATTCTATTAACATGTTTCTTGAGAAAGATCTTGCTCGACATAGGGACGAAATGATGGATAATTTTGGACACATCCTTCAATGTCTACTGATAGAAACATACACATCTTCATCAAGTGACAATTTTGGAGGAACCTCTCCCTTCAAGGTACAAGTTAATTTTGATATTCCCATATTTGATGGTCAGATAAATGTGGATGCCCTAGAAAAATTGTTAAATCTATTAGAAGGTTATTTCTTTGTTCAAAATTTTCCTAACAAGGAAAATATCACCTTTTCACTCCTCAAGGCTCTCCCCCATGTCAAACATTGGTAGGAAACTTACTGGGAGCAAAGTTCCATAGAGTAATCTAGAATATATGGTGTCGAGTTGTTGGTTTTGGAGCCTGATTATCTTCCTGATTCATAGATCTTTGTTTTCAGGCATGTTTATACCCCCTGAAGACTTTACACCCTGAAATATTGTACACTCCTCCAGGCGAGGGAGTGCAAGGGGGGGTTACCCCCATTGAGGAGGTCAGGGGGAAAGTGGGCCCCCAAAGGAAAATTTTCATTGTGAATGTATATTGTAATTTCATAGTAAATCTAGACCATTCATTATAAGGTGGCAGATCTGGAGGTAGAAGTTATGTTAATGTTTTTCTCCCTATAAGGAAACCATCTTTTATGAGGGAACTGTATTGTGGTTATGGATTTACTACGAATAATGCATTCTGAGTGAGGAGACCATGAGAGAAATAAAAGGAATTTGTAGCGGGTGTGTTGTAGGTTGTATACCTTCATTTTGTTGGATAATAATAAAGGAAGGACCTGGAAATTTCTCTGGTGGACGTAGCCGAAACTCGATGAACCACGTATATCTGTGTCTCTATTGTATTGTGTATCTTATGTGTTTTATTTTATTTCTCCATGGTTTTATTTTTCTAACAACTGGTATCAGAGAGAAAGGTAACTCGCAGGAAAATAGGGTTCTTGGTTGGAGTGGGAGCAATGTCGAAAGATGGAAAGTTTAGGGTTGAGAAATTTAACGACCAAAACTACTAGTTATGGAAGATGAATATGGAAGATTATTTATATTAGAAGAATCTATTCCTACCATTGGGTGGAATAGAAAAAAATACGACAACCATGAAGGACGAAGAATGGGAGGTTCTTGAAATAAAGGAACCAGGAACGATACGGCTGAGCCTGGCAGTGTCGGTGGCTTTCAATATGTCAAAACAAGAGACAATGAAGGAGTTGATGGAAGCATTGGATAGACTGTATCCAAAAATATTGACATCCAATAAGGTATTTCTAATGAAGAGATTATTTAATATCAAGATGTCAAAAGGTGGGTTTGTTGTAGATAATTTAAATGAATTTAATACGGTTACTAATCAAATAAGTTCTGTAAAAGTGGAATTTGATTATGAGGTCAGGGCTCTTATGATCTTGTTCTCATTCCCAAAAATATGGAATGGCTTGGTCATGGTTGTAAGTAACTTTGTATTTGGTTCAAACACTTTAAAATTTGATGATGTTGTTGGTGTTATGAGAAAATGCGATGGAGAAGAACATGTGAGACATCAGGTAATGCGTTAAAAATGGAGAACAGTGGAAGAAAAAAGGATAGAGGAAAGGGATCAGAGAATTGCGGGAATTATAGGAAGGGAAGATCCAAATCTATACTTGGAAAGACAAAGCGCTATAATTGTGGAAAGGAAGGACATCTGAAGAGAGACTGCAGAGCTCCAAAGAAACAAAGAGATGGACATCAGGAGAAAAATGAGGAAGCAAATGTAACAGGTGATGTGTTACAAGATGCTTCGATTCTTTCTATAGATCAAATTTTTGAGTCTTGGGTAGCAAATTTAGGGATTTCATTTCATTCACACACTATAGGAAACATTTTCTAGATTATGTTCAAGGTGATTTTGGACACGTTCATTTGGCTGCTGATGCACCATGCAAAATTGTTGGAATGGGAAAGGTAAAAATAAAGAAAAGGAATGGAAACCAATGGTTTTTGAAAGAGGTAAGACATGTTCCATATCTAACGAAAGATCTAATTTCAACAAGGAAGTTGCAAAGTGAAGGTTGTATATCCATATTTACATATGATATGTGGAAGGTCACCAAAGGATCACTGGTGATAGAAAAAGGAGAGAAGGTAGGTACATTGTATTTATGTACTAGTAATACTGACTCTTCTATCTATTTAGCTTCTACATGAGTTCATAGATCATTTTGGAATCATAGGCTTGGACACATGAGTGACTAGGGGATGCATATACATCAAAAACGATTTTTTTTCCAGATCTTAAATAAATTGATTTGGATTTATGTGAGCATTATGTTTATGGAAAACAAAAGAGAGTTGGATTTCTCATAGTCCAAAAAGAAAAGAACAGTGAAGGGTTAGCACTTGTGCAGACAGATGTATGGGTACCATCTCATGTATGATCTCTTGGTGGATCGTGTTATTATGTTACTTTTATTGATGATACAGCTAGAAAAACTTGGGTTTATTTCATTCGACAAAAATCTAATGTTTTTTATACTTTTAAGAAATGGAAATATTTGGTTGAGAATGAGACATGATAAAGGTTGAAGTGTCTCATATCATACAATGGAGGTGAATATTGCAGAAAGGATTTTGATTATTATTATTCATACAATGGGATTCGTAGAGATAATATAGTTCCAAGAACACCACAAGAAAATGTTGTGTCATAAAGGATGAACTGGACAATCATGGAGCATGCAAAGAGTATGAGATTGCATGATGGCCTGCCCTTACATTTCTGGGTAGATGTTTTAGATATTGTTGTTGACTTAATAAATAGAGGAACTTCAAGATATTTGGATGGTGGAATTCCAGAGGAGGCATGGACAGGTAAAAAGGTAAACTATTATTTTTTTATTACTTTCGGTTGTGAAGCATTGGTCCATAATGATAAAGAAAATAGAACAAAGCTTGAGGAAAAATCCAAGAAGTGTACCTTTAATATCCCCAAAAATTAATTATTATTAAATTCTGAATGCACTTAAGAATTTATATCAATTTTTGGCAAATTCGAATTTGGAAAATTATTGCCATTTATGGCAATTCCAAATTTGGACTTTAGTTAATTGTAGTTTATTATTGTGACCATTGGGAAAAGATTTGATTTGCCCAACCAACTCTTTGGCTATGACCCTTGTAAGAGAAAAATATGTTTTACATTAACTGCTGAGGGACAAATGGAACAACCAGGTTGAAATCAACTGACCATGACTCCTTGACTGGGGAACAAGATTGAACTACCTCAGGGCTGAATTTTACAAGTGGAAAATGAGGAATTTGTCCATTGGCAGCCCCTGAAAATCAGGAATTTGTAAAGATGTGAAAAATCCCAAAGGGGGAAAAGACCTAGGCACAAGAGGCTTTTGCATATAGAGCCTATGGGAGGAGGCAGGACACTGCCTAGTATGTTGGGGGGGGAAGATATTACTTGTTGTTATGAGCATTGTTTTCTGAGTGCGAGGCAAGGAGTATTTCTGATTTGAAAGAGAACTATAGTGACAAAGGATCTTTGGGGTTCGCCCTCATGGATTCATGGTCAAGCTAGGGGGTGAACGAAGCAAGTAGATTTCATGTTATGTTCTATGGTTGGGTGAAACTTGGATGTTCCATTTGTTATCCCATCACTTTGTTCAGATATGTACATCTACCTATTCCTTATCGATTTGTTTTATTGGTTAATGGTTGGTAGAATGAAGTGAATTATAGAATAATCCTTTACAGTTGAATTTAATTATTGATCAGAGTTAAGAAAGTTGTTGGTGAATGTGTAGAAGTTTACTATTCAGATGATATACCTTCTGAATTCCGCAATAGGAAAACAAACATCAGTTCAATTTTGTTGTTGATATTAGGAATATTTGGCATAAGTATGAATGTATATTCAAGTACAAACATGCTTAAAATTTATTACAGATTGCTACATGTTAAATATTCTTAAGTGTAGATCTATAGGAAATATCGGTGTATGCGTTTATAGGTTACAATAAATCTACACAGAACAAAAGTATCACCATGAGAAGTAGAATCTTATACCATATATGTAGATATATCTATATGTATATATATTCTCTTGATGAATATTTAAATTGTACAATTACCAAACGAAAATTTGAGTAATTATCAGAATCGATATATATATATATATATATATATATATATAAGGATCTTTCGTGATGTATGAACATCTAATACAAAGAAAGCTACTTATTGACTATTGCAAGTATTTTCCATCGAATACGACTGTATTAAATGTAGCAGAAGGATTACAATCCTTTTCCTTTTAGTAATGTCAAAAGAAAATGTCCAATGATATAAATACATAAAAGCATGCTACCTATTATAGATTCGGTACCACACTTAAAACGAGTCTTCAAACTTTATATAATATATGTGACCATAAATATGAAATAGTGAAATCATATTCAATACGGGGTTTCCCCTCTGTCTTTTCCTTTATGGATTGAATATACAAGTAACCAGTTTTCTATAGGAGCCTGGTATAAAACTATCACGATAATAGAATCCCAGAGTGGAACCTGAATCACTTTAAACAAAACTTGGATGGTTATTTTTTTTTTTAATGTTGTAAGTTGGAACTCGAATACCTTTCGAGTGAGGTGTCCTCACCAATCCCCAAGACACAGAGTGATTAAGTCCTGGAAGGGAAGACCAAGAATATCAATAACAAAGTTATGCAATAAATCAATAAAATTAAATATTGAAGATAGAGTAATGCTCAGGACAAATTCACGAAAATTAAACATTGCAGATTGAATACATGATTAAACACTTATATTGAGGTTGGCACAGGTGAATTCCCTTTTGCATCGCTGAACAAACTGTCCATAAGCCAAAGGGGAGGAGTGGATATTGAAATGACTGATGGGTATGCTTGCAATGGAAACAGGGGTCCCATCATTAGTCTTGTAACCGAATAAAATTAAATCAATGGTTCAAAAGATAACAAACATATAGAACATTATTAAATATGTAAGATACAATGCATAAACAGAACTGTAAATATGCACAGTATGAAGTACATCCCATAGAATTACCAATTCAGACTATAGATAAGAAAATCACAAAATTTACAGAAATAGATTATGGTATATCCTTTAAGTTAATTTAATTTATGGAATTATCATGCAGTGGAAGTCTTAGAACTATAACATTCTTTGCACAAGTTCAAGCAAGGTAATTCGATCTAGTTTGTTAAAATTACCTGGCGACAATGAAAACCTTATCATAGTCACATGATTGAACTACGACTTTCTAACTCCTATTTTTGAAGATGGAATATTTTACAATGGGTTCAGAGTCGACTCGAAAACACTTGACCTAATCAAAATAGAAAGGGTAAATATGCAACCTATAACCACAGAGTTTGTCCTTCGACAAACTTAGGGATGACTGTAGATAAACATTGGAACAAGCAGGATTCTCAGATGAGAGGTATGTGTTATAATATAATTGATGTGCTCATTTAACCATAGTCAATATAGAAATATTGTCACCCAACCATAGGCCGAAGCCACCCCCGAGGACCTTAACCTTGACAGAGAATCATTACAGAAGAAAACCCTAGACTGGATAGCCAAACAAAGGTGGTGCACCTTTCTCCAAGGATAACGCACAAAGAAAGAGTAACAAGAGTTGATAAGAGATTCCAAACCATAACTAAGAGAGAGTCCAAGACAAAACCAAAATCTGCTAGTTACAACAGCTGCAACAACAACTCTCCTCCAAACTTGCGCACAAACTGGCAAACTGCAGTGCACACAAGTGTTGCTTCTACAGTTCTGAGAATACTGACCAGAATGAAGACTGGCCTCCTATATTTATACTATTTCTGGCAGACTTCCGAGGCTGACTTCTCATTCTGTGTACTAATTCTTCAGTATACATAATTTCCTTTAGCTGACTTCTTCTCTTGGAGGGTAATAACCTAATACAAGGCATTCTCTTGAGCCGACTTGTTTTCTAAGGTTATTAACCAATTAATTAAGGTTTCTTATTGATTCCCAGATTATTCTATTCTCGTCAGGTGTACACGTGGAGGTAAATACCTCTCACAACTACCATAATATCAACACTCCCTCCTAGATAGGCAGGTATTGAAGGAAATGGTCGTGAGGACAAACATACCATTCAACCAGTATAATCATCATAGTAGTATAGAATATCTCATTATTAGATCATGAGCACCATCATTAGTATCAGTGTCATCAGCTGCATCATCTCTCAAAACCATACTCCATCTAAGTAATCAAACATGATGTTGAATAAGTCATTCACTCCATAGAGTCACACAAGAACCATTATTCTAATCCAGACATATGTCCTAGAAGAATAAATGTCCCTAACCATTTTCCCTCTGGGGAATATTTTGTCCATTGATCATCCATATAGTTGATAATCATTTCCAACACTACTAATAGTCTTCAAGGAAATCAGAACAAATTCATTCAATAGAACACAACTGTGTCTATCCATAGTAGTACACAACTACAATCTAGTTGTAAACAACCACACCAAGTAGCACATAGATACTTTATCAGTGACATATAGTCACAATCAGTGGAACACATCCACCACAGTAGTATACATCTATTGTCCGAAGACATACCGTATCCATAATAATCATATCATCTGATGTCAACTTGCACAAAAAGCATTTTTATGATATAAATTGAATCACCTGGGCCATTCTTCCACTCAAATCTATGAGATATGGAAGATCATCTACCCTCAGAAGGTAAAAAATCAATGATGAGCTATCTAGACTATTCTTTTTGACCAAAGAAGAATAATTGTCTTGATTTCTGAGCCTGGACCATTCACCTATCTGGGCCATTCCTTCGACACTAAACAAAGTGCAACCTAGAGAGAATGAACATGCCCTAGGGAATGCATGTCCCTGATTGATGAACCTAGACCATTCACTTATCTGGGCCATTCCTCCAGCACTAAACAAAGTGCAACTTGGAGAGAACGAATCTTCCCTAGGGAATGACTGTTCGGACCATTTCCTAAGGAAATGACTTTCCTACACCAACCTCCAAAACTGACCATTCTTCAAAACTTCTCACAACTATGAACTTTGAAAGAATGATTGTCCAGCGAGGAGGACCAGTATTCTTGATCACTACTGAGAGTGATCGTCAAGAAGAGATACTATCATAGACCATTCCCTCATAATGTCCACAAGGGGAATCACTTTCTATGGTACATCAACAATCCATCGAACCATTTTCATTACGAAAATGACCATTCCATCTCAACCATTTTCCGAACTAGAAAGGAACCACTCATATTGGACCATTTTTCGAAATGAAAAATGATTGTCCATAAATCAATAACACATCAGTGCTCCCTCCCAACTTGGGAGTCATCTCTTCATTTTCCAATAAGGAAGTCGTCTCCATGAGCTCCAGCTTGAGTATGCAAACTCTTTCATCTTGGATAGAGGCTTTACCAAAATGTCTACTTATCTACTCATCTATGGAGATATATATTGGAGAACCACTTTCTCTTTTCTGGACTTCATCACAGAGAATGTAATGCTTGATTTCAATGTACTCCGGTCTTTCTGAAAAACTTGTTTTCTAAAGGATTCATATAGCTCTGATCATTACAGTATATCATAGTTGAATTCATCTCTTTTGTTTCCTGCTAGATCATAACATCGTGGAAAGACTCAAACTGGAACATATCCATGTGGTACTTCTTCTTCTATCATGAGAGTTTATCATGGATTGGCAATCCTTCATCTTGGAGTTCTGAGTAACCATTCGGATACAATATTTCTGTAGTGGAATCTCTTTGTTGAATTATTCTAGAGAATAGTCTTTTCATTCATCTGATGTAAAATCCAATGCATGGATATTGTAGATGATATAATGGCTCATGTAGAGGTATGTCTGGTTTACTAGAACACACAATCATCATAGTCTTCTCCCTCCATCTAGGAGAACCTCTAGTTTTGGATATCACAATGTTTACATTCATAAGTCTTCCATACACTATTATTCATTAGTTCCTCTGTTTGATTTCTTTTAGTGAGTTTAGATCATGCTGGTAGTCTTGTGATTCTCGATACAATGACTGGTTGTTCTGGATTTTCCTTCTCTCTTGGAATCTTCATGTTCTTCCTCATGTTTCTCTTTAGATCTTGGGTCCATGGAGTTTTCTATAGATTCCATTCCCTGAAGATTCCAAATTATTTCTTTCATCATAGGATTATGGATGTGGATGGACAACCAGGGATATTTTAAGGCTTATTTTCGAAGAAGGATTCTTCTCAAGTCAAACTGAACACGCACTTATTTTCATGGTTGCTACCATGGATATATACTTCATCATGCTCAATGGATCATAGGATTAGATCCCTCCTAATCCTTGCTTCATGTATGAATGCATTCTCTTCTTTTAGAAATACATAATCGGCTCCCTCCATAAAACATAGTCCATGCTTTCGTCTGCATCCTTATTGCCTTCTACAAATTGTCATAATTCTTTCTCCAATTTACTCTAGATTGTTGACTTCTTTCTATCTTTACTTCTTCTAGGTTTCTTCAAGATTGATTCTGATTTCGGCTTATCTTGTAGTTGTTACTTGTTTAATAGCTTCCACATGAATTGTTACCAGGGGTTGTTGATGTACTTCATCCTTTGATGTGTTTTTCTTGACTTGTAGCAAGTCCTCATTTTGTTGATCTTCCATAGGTGTAGTTTCTTTCGAACATCTTATATTCTAAGAGATAGATATGGAAGATATGTATAGAAACTATGTAAACATGGTATGTACAAGAACTATGAGGAGTAATGTTACCTTGTCTTAGAAGAAGAAGTATGTTTTATCATGATTATTCTTCTTTGAAGATTCCTTTTCTTCAGCAAATAATGCTCTCTTTGTCTCCTTCCTTTTCTGTAGACTGGGACAATGATTCTTGTAGTGACCATATTTTAGACAGTTGAAGCATTGTATTTATGAAATTTCTTTCTCTTCATTTGGATTCTTCCTTGAGTCAAAATTCCTTTTGTTCCTGAAATTCTTGAATCTTGTTGTGAAGGCTTGATCATCGTATTTCTTTTGAGGTTTCTCTTTTTCACTAATTCTTGATTATTCTTGTGCACATCAAGTCCAAAGTTCTTCAAATGTAGGATACTCCCTCCTTGTGTTCATTCTTGCGGAAAATGCATCCCATGCGTTGGGACGACCGTTGAGTACTATATTTACCAGTTCTTTCTCTGAATTTATTTTTTCAATAGATTGTAGTTGATCTCTTAACTGAGAGATTCTCACAAAATATGATGTTATGTTGTCATCATCATTCATCTTCATGTCATAGAGCTCATTCTTCAGACTCATTACTTGTCCAATGTTTCTGATTGAGAAGAGTTTTGTTAGGGCATTGTACATATTCTTAAATGAATCAAGATGGGAGATATAGGGTATCAAGTGGTATTTTATAGAATCCACTATGATACTCATGGCATTGGTGTCATTGTCTTTGAACTTCTCCATAACTGCAACGTTCTGCAGTTCCTTCTCTTTTCCTTCTTCAAACTCTAGTTCCATAATCTTTCCTTTCATGATATCCAACTCTGTATTCTTGGAAAAGATGAGATCAGTCCTCATCTTCCATTCTCTAAATTTAGAAGCCCCTTCTAACTTGTTTTTTGACATCATAGAGTAAGTCATGGCTGCTTTGACTTGGTCAACCCTAGATTTGACCAAAAACTGAAACTTGACATCTTATCTTGTTGAGAGTACCAAGAGATGTGCTAGGCTAGGGAACACTAGTTTATCCATGGATTAGGTCAATCTCTTCAATTAATATGCCTCAACGAGAGGGTTAGGGTTTCGTTGTTGTAGTAGAAATTGGCTGCAACTACAACTGCAACGGAGCAAATCCTCCCAATCTATCTTCTAGTTGTTAAACTGTTCGAAGATAGTGTGGGCCCATAACCTGTTAGAATATAATAGATGTGCTCATTTAACCATAGACAATATAGCAATACTTTCACCCAACCATAAGCCAAAGCCACCCCAAAGAACCTTAACCTTGAAAGAGAATCATTCTAGAAGTAAACCCTAGATTGGATAGCCAAACAAAGTTGGC
The DNA here is from genome assembly GCA_010110895.2 of Picea sitchensis. Taxonomy (NCBI): domain Eukaryota; kingdom Viridiplantae; phylum Streptophyta; class Pinopsida; order Pinales; family Pinaceae; genus Picea; species Picea sitchensis. The sequence continues at coordinate 43,533 of SNQJ01S0045584.1, forward strand.
ACACCTTTCTCCAAGGATAGCGCACCAAGAAAGAGTAAAAAGAGATGATCAGAGAGTCCAAACCATAACCAAGAGATATTCCAAGCCAAAACCAAAATCTTCTAGTTGCAACAACTGCAACAATAGCTCTCCTCAAAACTTGTGCACAAATTGGCCAACTACAGTGTGCACAAGTGTTTCTTCTACAATTCTGAGAATACTGGCCAGAATGAAAATTGGCCTCCTATATTTATATTATTTATGGAAGACTGCCTGAGCCAACTTCTTATTCTGGGTACTAATTCTCTAGTATATATCATTTCATTTAGCCAAATTCTTTTCTTGGAGGATAATAAGCTAATACAAGTCATTCTCTTGAGCTGACTTGTTTTCTAAGGTTATTAACCAATTAATTAGGGTTTCTTATTGCTTCCCAAAATATTCTATTCTCGTCAGGTTTACACGTGGAGGTAAATACCTCTTCCAGCTACCATAATATCAATAGTATGTCATGAACCCCTATCTAAAAAATAAAATATAAACGATAAAATTCAAGGTCCCCTCCTGCTGGCAAGAAACCTCATAGTTTTGTAAACATAAATTTGATAGAACACACATAGGATGACTATACACTATCACTCACACAAGAGACTCTAGGTATGAAATGTTAGGGTTACTGAAAGATCCTGAGTAGGTTTCATCCTCGGGTGTTTTAGCATTCAATATTCCATGAATGACTTAAAACAAAAAATGTACCAGACTAAGCATAAGGAGAAGTCTGAGGATAGTTACTACCAACAAAATAACTAACAATACGACAGGGCTATCCCTGAACTTAAGCAAACTGAACTGCCTGGTAAACTACTTACAGAACCTCAACGAAGAGCACAAGTGAAGGGTGGATACTTCGTAGGAAATGATAGTATCGTGACCACTGTGAGATGGGTTACAGTCATACAACACACAGATCAGTGAAGGAGCATATCCAGAAAACAAATGTTAAGCAAAACTCAACCCTTTAGTTACCAAAAACTTTCATTAATGACTGATCTTTTGAACTACCTACTCATAGGGTAGCAAAGTCGTTAGAATAAGAGGTGAGCTTACTTGATAAAGGAGAAGAACCAGATGGTCATTCATCCATTTTATTGTTGTACACGTAACATGTACCTTTCTAGTCACCTTTCCAGTTTCTATGCACAGAGTAAACCCTTGTAGAGGTTAACGCGGGGAGGTTTTAAAACATGCATAGCAGTCGAAAGAAAATTGAGGCTTAGTTACCTCTCATATCATAGTAATGGAAAGGGAAGGTGTGGGTACAATGGCCATGTGAATAAATGTGTATTGTGCATCCACATTGGTCACGACAACCTAGGATAAGTAGTTTTGCAGATCCCTAATAACTTCTGAACTGGAGACGTTATGACTTCTACGGACTAGTATGACTTCAAATTTATCCCATCTTTAAATACTGTCAGTGCAAATCCATGTCATTTAGCCGGATAGAGGTTTTGTTGGAAAAAGGGAGTGGGGTCAAACTTGATAGGGCATCAGGTCTAGTATTGACTTTTCATGCCAGGTGAGATGTCAAATCCTAACACTAAACCTCGTCATTCGACCAACCCTTTTATATATAACTTACGTATGAGTCAAGTTCCCTCTAACTACCAGGTTAAAGGTTTTTATCAAAAATCAAACTTCCAAGAACAACCACTTGAAATAAACTGTGAGTAATGGCATAACAATCGAGAATAGATCGTATAATTTTCATAGTTGATAGCATGGGAAAACTTTGGATAAATACTTTATTAACATAAATCATGAACCCTGATATACACTAGCGTCCCTGAATATAGACATAGGAAATACATATATATATACTCATAGAATACTATAGTAAGGAGTGTATATCCACCATCTTTCAACGAGTATTATACATATGTTTTAAAGTATATATAAGAAAAGAATACATTTGTAATGAAATGTGTTGTGGTAAGGTAGTAGTAATCCTCCATTGGACATGTAATGGAGGGTATGAAGTTTTGGTTAAAAGTAGAATCAATGTTAGGATATATTTCCTATAGACTGGTGGATGATAACCAAATCATATATCTTCCATGGATAGATAAACCTCCTGTCTGTTGAGATGAATTTTGTGATATGTGCCAAATTAATTTAATAATATTGACTTCACGAGAATGTCATCCACTTGTTATTAGCAATTACTATTTTAAAACGATTAAATATATCAGAGTAAATAAGTATTAATGTACCTATCAAAAAATAATTATTCGGTAAATTTGGGGTACATTACATGTGCTACTAGATCAAAGGTTACAACAATTGGACCTTAAGCAGGACCAAAAATGTTTGTTTAGCACATGCTTTCTGTTTAATGAAAAACTAACAAAACAATTACTATTACAAATAGAAAAAAATTATTTATGTTGTGATAATGGAAACATAGAATGAAGAGGAGATCAGAATTGAGGAGAATCCTGAGCAAGGACCTACTATAGAGCTTAGACAAAATAGTGAAGGAAGTTTCGCCACCTAGGTTCTGGAAACCATGAGAAACCTTATTGTGGAGCTACAGGTTTTTAAGGGAGACAATGAGAATCTGAAAAAGGCACAACAATATCAACAAGAAATAAATAAAGTACTGATGCATAGCATAGTAATAAAGAAAATCCCAAAAGAAAATAATGAGGAAGAAGAGGTTAGCAAAAGAGACTCCAAAAATTCTAGTCCTAAAGCAGAAAAAGGGGACACCTCTTCCGAAGGCACACCATCAGTAGAAGATAAAAAAACCACAAGAAGAAAGAGGAAATAGGTGGACCACCTCAAAGGCTATTTTAAGAAAATCAAACCGTCGACCTTTGATGGAGAATCCAGGACAAGGGAGGAGGTTGAAGCATGGTTACTAGACATAAAAAAAGTATTTCCAGATCTACAATTATTCCAGCAACATGAAGATTAGAATGGCCATCTATAACCTGAAAGGAAAAGAAAGTATATGGTGAAAAGACTTGAAGCTTTCCAAGGGCCTAAAGGAAAAATAGATGGAATGGTCGGACTTCAAGAAATACTTCAAGAAACAATATTTATCTGAAAGTTACTATGAAAGAAAGACCAAAGAGTTTTATGAACTACGAATCGGTCAAATATATATGGGCGACCTAATAAACAAATTTCTATAATTATTAAGGTTCGTGCCTTATATCCGAGAGGACAAAGTAAAAATCCAGCGGTTGCTAAGATTCTTACCACAGTCCTATAAGGACAAAATCGAATTTGAAAACCCCAAGTCCTTAAGCGAAGTTTTTAGGAAGGCACGAATGTGTTACGATCAATACAAACAGTGGCCTAGACTTCCCAAGGCTTGGAAAGACAAGAAACAAGATATAATGAACCAACATAAAAAGGGCTATCAACCAACCCCTTTCGGGAATGCAACAAAGAACTTTCCAAGGAAATATTTTCACTCCAATAACCAGAACACCCAAGGGGGAGGTAAACTAGTTAATCTGGGAACCAAGAAGTTTGGGGACAACCCCAGAGAACCATTAAAATGATGGGATTGTGGAGAAACCCACTTAAGGAGGAACTTCTCACGTCTAACTTCTGTAGCAAGGACCACAGTTCACAACTTGAAAGAGGCCTCTATAGTGGTAGATGTGGGGATAAGCATACAGAGGATCAATGCAGTCATTGATGGTCTACCAGCTGACCACTAGTCCAATGTAGTGGAAGTTGAAGGTAAATTTAACAATAATAATGTTTTTGTTTTAATTGATCTAGGAGCTACCTTGAGTTAAGTTTCTCCTGGAGTAGTGCATTCAAATAAAATTAAAAAAGTAAGGCATACAATGTCTTCGCTAGTAAAACTAGCAACATGAACAAAAATAAAGGTAATTTAATTCATTTCTGATTGCGAGTTCAGTTTAGATGGTCAAAAGACAAAGATAAATATGAATGTTCAGTCGTTAGGGTATTAGGATATAATTATTGGAATGGACTAGTTAGAGAGGCATAAATAAGTTTTGGACTATTATGAAAAATCACTCAATTACAAAGATGAAGACAACACCGTTAGGACGGTAAAAGAAATATGGAAACCAGTATCAGTTAGTCATATTTCAACAATGCAATTTAAGAAGTGCATGAGTAAAGGTTGTCAGATTTATGCTATCCAAGTGACAAATATGTTGGAAAAAGAAAATAAAACTAGTCTCGAAGATTTTTCCGTCTTACATGATTTTAGAGATTTGTTTATTGACGAAATACTTGAACTTCCCCCAAGAAGAGAGATATACTTCTCTATCGATCTATTGCCTGGTTCATCCCCTATATCTAAGGCACCCTATAGGATGAGTTTACCCAAGTTAACAGAGTTAAAAATTCAACTACAAGAAATGTTGGACAAGGAATACGTTAGACCAAGTGTCTCATCACGCGGAGCACCGGTACTTTTTGTTAAAAAGAAAGACATAAATCTAAGGTTATGTATTGATTATATATAGCTAAACAAAATGGCTATTAAGAACAAATATCCCCTACCCAGAATCAATGATCTGTGTCATCAAGTGGGAGGGGTAAATATTTTTTCTAAGTTGGATTTAAGATCGCGTTATCACTAGGTTATAATAAAGGATGAAGACATAAGTAAAACATTGTTTAGGACGAGATATGGACATTATGAATTTGTTTTTATACCGTTTGGTCTCACTAATGCACCAACAACATTAATGTGCTTAATGAATAACATTTTCAGCCAGTATTTAGATAAGTTTGTTTTGGTATTCATTGACGATATCCTAGTGTATTCAAAAAAAGAGGAAGAACACAAAGAACATCTCAGGATAGTACTACAAACTTTAAGAAAACACAAACTGTATGAGAAATTTAACAAATGTGACTTTTACCAAAAGAAAATACAATACCTACGACATGTAATATCTGAAGAGGGTATTGCAATTGACCGAAAGAAGATAAGAGTCATCATGGAATGGCCTATCCCTAAGGATGTAGCATATATATAGTCATTCATGGGAATCACTGGGTACTACCGCATATTTATAGAAGGATTCTCTAATATTTCTCATCTTATAATATCCCTACAGAAAAAGGGAACCAAGTTTAATTGGTCACATAAGTGTCAGGACAATTTTAATAAGTTAAAAGAATTGTTAACAACCACACCCATTTTAAGGGTATAAGATCCGGATAAAGACTTCACATTCTGCATGGATGCGAGCAAATAAGGTTTTGGAGGTGTCCTAACTCAAGAAGGGCACATTATTTTTTATGAGTCTCAAAAATTAAAAGAGAATGAACAAAACTACATCACTCACAACTTGGAATTAACAACTGTCCTCCATGCATTAAAAATGTGGCGACAATATATAATGGGCATAAAATTTGTGTTGCTAACTAATAACAGTGGTGTGAAATTCTTATTTAGTCAACCATATCTTAACACAAGGAAAGCAATATGGTTGGCCTTCTTGAGCGAATTCCATTTCGAGGTAAGACATATCAAGGGTAAGGAAAACAAAGTGGTAGATGCCTTAACTAGAAGAATTCATGAGTTGTTTGAGGTACACATTAGCAGGGCAGAGAGCGACATTGAGAAAAGGATAAAGGACGCAAGCATTAACGATGAAAAATACATTAAAACAGTGGCAGATTTACAAAATAATGCAAAGAATTTAGATAGAGAAGATCTAAGTTTGGACATAAATGGTCTATGAAGATTCAAAAACAGGTTGTACATACCAGATTTTGCTGAATTAACGTCAACAGTTTTGGACAAAGTACACAAGAAGCCATATTCTAGTCATCTGGGATACCAAAAAATAGTAACAACATCGAGGAAGTTGTTTTATTGGCCTAGTATGAAAGGAGAGAAAAAAGAATACTTGTCTAAGTGCATAGATTTTCAACAACTTAAGGTTGAACACCAGCACCCAACCGGTCTATTGCAGCCTCTACCTGTAATAGAATGGAAATGGGAGACTATATCGCTGAATTTAATCATAGGTTTTCCTAATACTCAAAAACAGAATGATTCAATTATGGTAGTAATTGATAATCTTAGCAAGTCTGGACATTTTATTCCTGTAAAATCTACTTAAAAATCTATTAACATCGCTGAAATATTTATGAAGGAATTTTTTAGACTGCATGGTACTCCTAAAATGGTGATTTTGGATAGAGACGTAAAATTTACATCTACATTTTGGAAATAATTATTTGTAGGGTTGAATACTAGTTTGGATTTCAGTACAAGCTACCATCTACAAACGAATGGGCAGATTGAACGAACCAACCAAATTGTGGAAGATATGCTACGAATGTATGTAAGGACAAAACCAAGTAAGTGGGAATATTTCCTTCACTTGGTGGAATTTTCATACAATAATGGTTACCAAACATCGGCTAAGATGAGCCCCTTTGAAGTGTTGTACGAAAGAAAGTTTACAACTTCAATTAGCTTGGATAACCCAGTTGACAGACTCATGGTGGGACCAAAAATGCTCCAAGAAATGGAGAACATGGTAAGAAAAGTACAGTAGAATTTAAAAGAGGCACAAGAAATACATAAACGTTATGCAGACCTGAAAAGAAGACACCATGAATTTCAAGTTGGAGACCACATGTATTTAAAATTCAAAGCAAGAAGAATTTCATTAAATCTAGGAAAATGTTCAAATTTGGTGCCTAGGTTTTATGGCCCCTTCGAGATCTTAACTCAAATTGGACCCGTGGCATATCAACTTGTATTTCCCACAAATCTAAGAATTCATAATCTATTTCATGTTTCTTTGTTAAAAAATTATGTTCATGATCCTACTCACATGATGGATTGGAACACGGTGCAGGTGGAACCAGAATGCAAGTTCCAAGAGGAACCTTTGCGCATTCTGGACATGAGATAAATAACACTACGGAACAGAGTCGTCGCCCTAGTAAAAGTGAAATGGAAGAACTTTTGTCCTGAGGAGGCCACTTGGGAATTGGAGGAAGATTTGCAGAAATCTTATCCAACCCTGTTCTGAGAAAGGAACAAACAGTAAGGACAATGTTGTACTAAAGGGGAAAAGGATGTAATATCCCCCAAAATAAATTATTTTTAAAGTTTGAATGCACTTAGGAATTTATTTTCATTTTTAGAAAATTTGAATTTGGAAAATTATTACCATTTATGGAAATTCCAAATTTGGAATTTAGTTAATTGTAATTTACTATTGTGAATGTTGGGCAAAGATTTGATTTTACCAACCAACTCTTTCACTATGACACTTGTAAGAAACAAATATTTTTTATATTAATTGCTGAGGGAAAAATCGAACATCCAGGTTGAAATAAGTTGACCATGAATCCATGAGTGGGGAAAAGGCTTGAACTACCTGTTGGCAACCAATTCACATTTTCATACTGTCCTTATAAGTTGCCTACACCAGTTTTTTGCAAACTTTGATTTCGTCGCAATCCTTCCAATAAAACCACACCATTGTTTTATATGCGTTTTCACACTTACCTTGGTTCTCATTTTCACGACTGCAAGCATGAAAACGTTGGTTTTCGAAGTCATATTAAAAACGTCATTAGATTGTTATGATCGCTCTTGTTTATATGCTCATCGTATTTTCCAATTTATTTATCGTTACACAATTGACAAGATTCTAAGATCATTATTCTTTTGATATTCTTATTTGTTAATGAGACTTCGTTTACAAGACTGTGGGCATATTCAAGTGATTGAGTTTGTGATGCAATGGTATTCTTGTGATTGTGATTGAATCCTTGATACATTGGTGGTTTGATGTTCTTTTGTTTTTGATCAAATGCCTTGGTGAAATGGTTTCATGTGAACGCGTTAACATTATGATTGGACCTGTGGCGCAATTGTCTCATACAACGCATAAATATTATGATGAAATCTTTGGTGCTATATTCAAAATGTTATTTTGTTTTAAATCATACACATATTATTGCGGACCAATTGTTGGTTATGAACACTATGGTTTGCAAATAGTTATTAGATATTTGGTCATAATTTTTTTGGTTATGAATGTTATGGATTTCATGTGAATAATCTATTTGATATTGGGTCAAAATATTGAATTGTGATGTGAGTGATTTTATTTACCAAGGTGCCATGATAGCATGATAGTTTTGCATAGTTTGTGAAACCCTCACACGAATGGGCATTAACACTTGCCTTGCATCTCGGGCTACCTCCGTTTGTGAAAACCAACAAGCATTCAGTCATGCGCCTACCTTGTCCAAACCCTACCGAAACCCCTGTCCATTGTATGTTATCTTCTGGCTCCTGAAGGGCGAATTGAACCCCCATGGTGTTCAGAGTCAGGTTTTGGTTTCATTTTTGCCAGAGAAGACTGCTTAAGACTTCCCCGTAATTTCCCCCAGAGTCACGTTTTTGCGTGAGCGATTCTGGGAAAACGGTTTTGAATTAGATCAAACCGTTGAAAACACAGAACCTTTTTTAGCCCCTTTACCTTCTTAAAGGACGGTTTCCTCAGAAAGTGAGTTACTACAGAGATCTAGCTCTTCTTTTATAGGTCAATTTTCAGTGGCTGGAACATGCGTTTTGGGTCTGTGTGCATTTGATGAAATGTCTATGACTTCTCCAAATCTGGGCCACAACATCTCTCTCACTCATCCAGCCATGCGTCGTTTCCCCCTGTTGAACCCTTCATCAATTCAAAGGGTATTCAACCAGTCTACCAACAATTTTTTTTACATCTATAGGACATGCGGTTTTTAAAAGAAGAAAAACGTGTAAGCAGCTACAACCATCATTCGATTTGATTGCACAATGGATGGTATGATTTTGTTTAATTTTAGCATGATTCTGTTGGCTCAAATCACATTCATGTCTGTTTGTTTTGAATTAGCATTTGATTTGGTTTGGTTTGGATTAGTAAAGGATCTGTTTGATAGATTGCATACAGTTCTATTTTGGCTGTATTGATTCAAAAACGATTTTGTTAGTTTAGAATTGATTGTATTCGTTTTGAATTAGTAACAAAAGAATGGTTTAATAGATAGAATACATTCATGTTATTACTTGATTAATTTAAAATGATTCTGTTTGCAGATATGACCAGCTACATAATCATTTGATTATGTTAGCTAGTCATAAAAGTTGATTATTTCGATGATTTTACAACTGAACATTATCTAAAAATTGTCTTCTTGTGCCTATCTGCAGGTGCATACAAATTTCATTGACCAATTGGACATGCTACAACAGTTTAGATATAGCTTTCAGTTGTTATTCATAGGCAACAAAAATAGAAACTTGGGATATTTTCCCAGATTTGTGTAAACTGTCTTGATAACTTCCACAGGGAGGCTTTACCCTGTGGAAAACCTTTAAATACTTCTTATTTTTTGTAAACATGATCATCCTCACTTGTGGAAGAACCAAGCTATGTATTTTTAATACAAACTGAGATAGAAGTTGATGTTCTGCTACAAATTTCGCTTTCATAATATCAATCTTTTGTTTCATGTTTATGTTTATCAATTTGCATTTGATTAGTGACTACTTTAGCTATCATTGTCTTTTGCAAAGTGATATGATTTAATTAATATGATCCATGTATGATTTCTTTCATTAATTGAAAACACAACAATTAATTGTTCATTTTATGAATGACAGATTTCTCTTCCTCATCAATTGAATTATTTTGTATAAGTCTTTGCATATACGTTTACCTAATTGTTAAGATTTATAAATTATATGATTGTTGTGTTTTTTATGTCTTGTTTGTCTTGTAAATAAACTTAAACAACATTGCAGCTATCGTTTACGAGAAGCTTCTAGATTATTCGGTGCGGGTTTCTTCCTCCAATCTGCTAAGAAGTCATCATACACAGGACAAACCTGGAGCATTTCCAGGTCAGTTTGTCATTTATTTGTTTAGTGTATTTATTAGTAGTTTAGTTTAGATATAAGTTTAGTTAGATTTATAGGTAGAATTAGTATATTAGATTGTTTAATTTCAGTAAGTTTTATTTCTTGTTTATAAAATCATAAGATCAACAAAAAATATCTTTCTTTGTCTTAGGGCAGAAAGCAAATGAGTTTTCCAGGTTTTATTTAAATTTGTATTTTGTGAATATTGTTCATTTTGTGAATAAGTTATATTAGTTAGTAGTTTGTATATAGAGAGATAGTAGATTAGTTAGTTTGTTTAGTAGTTAGTTTTAATTAGATTAGTATATTAGTTTGTTTTATTTATTGTTACTTAGTTTAGTTTGTTTTATTTAGTTTTAGTTAGTTTAGTTTAGATTAGTTTTCTTTTGTTTTTTTAGGACCTTAGATCGACTAACGGAGCCGCTAAACCCATGAGGGTGGTTCATCCCAAACGACTTGGGTTATTAGACAACCCCGGACCGGTTCCACTCTCTCAGTTGACGGACGGTCGATTTCGAGTCGCCAACAAATGGAACTAGAAGGAGGGCCAATTGACAAGATGGACTTGTAGGAGCCTTTATTTCAAATTTATTCAATTTCCCTCATGG
>SNQJ01S0045584.1:55465-92169 GCA_010110895.2 Picea sitchensis
TTTGTTGATATATTACCATTCTTTTTAATAATGCTTGATCTTGTTTTCATTGCAATATTAGAGTTACTCCGATGGCTACATTGGAAACATGACTTCACGTAGTATTCTAGTTCATTCAATAGTTAGGATAGGTTTAGGAATAGGTTTTCTTGTAGTTCTATTTCTCACTATTTCTCTTTGTAATGATGCAGTCATGAAGTCAAGTGGGCGCACCATGAGAACCATAATATGGCTATTGTCAGGGAAGTCCCCTTGATCTTTTTCTCTTTTCTTTTAGTTGAACATTTATTTTCAAAAACGCAATATCGTCTTGAAAATCTTAAATGGAAAGTAAAGAGATAAATGAATCTAAATCAATCCTAACCCAAGGTACCATGAGTATGAATTATTTCCCATCATTCAGTATTTTCCTACTTTCTTTCAGTTTCCCAAGGGATTTTTTGCATGAGGTTTTCAGATGCAGCTTCTGTGCATATTTGTTTTTTGTTTTTCTTGTTTGGATTTCTTTTCTTTCCAATTTTTTTCTTCGCTGGTGTGTTTTGATTTCTCCCTTATGCTTACTAGTTTTTGTTGTTGAAATACACATACCTGCATTACTGAGATATTCAGATAAAGAAAACAGAAAATTCCTTCGCTGAAATAACTTCTAAGAAAATTGTATGAACATCAATTATATACTTCTGGAATTTACATCTGTGTTGGCAAAGATTGTTGTTTGAAAGAAGTTAGCTGATTTCGATCTCTGAGTAAAGCTTGTCATGATCATCTATTATCTTTTTACGCTGTCCCTATTCCTTAAGGGAATGACTCAGAAGATGTCTCCCTGCCTTAGGAAGTTGTTTTTGTAAATGAAACATCTCTGGATCTAAATAAAGGACAACTCTAAAAAAATTCTGATGAGGTCTAAAAAACTATGTTAAAATATCATGATTTTCAGTGTCACCCCGCTCAACTATGTATCTTTGAAAAACAAAACAAAATAAATCAATAAACGAGCTGTGGGAAGTGCTTGTAAACCCGTCGGGATGTTGAACAGGTCTGCTGGCAGCGGGTAAATGCATGCATGACGCCAAGACAACTTCGTCGGGGTACTGAACAGGCCCGCTGGCAGCGAAGCAATGTCGGGTATATGAAAATTTGCAAATAATAAACCTCTTAATGTCCTTTATTCTGATCTGGAACTTCTTGGCAGGATACGGATGTCAGAGTGGGTTAAATGACAACCTTGTCGAGGCTATGGACGCCTGCTGGTAGAAGTGGCTCTATCAACAGTATTGGATATTTTATCTTTGATATCGTGGCTTGCTTATCTTAAGACTATTATCAGTTTTCATCCTTTAAACACTGTTGGGATATTTGGTTAATGATGATGTTTATATGATTTTCTGGTTGTTGTTTCCGAGTTAGAAATTTTCTCATTATAACAATCTGAATTTGTTCTTTTGGCAGAGATAACTGCTTCTCCCAGTGTGTCACCATTGTTGGCAGCCAATTCACATTTTCATACTGTCCTTATAAGCTTCATACACCAGTGTTTTGCAAACTTTTATTTCGTCGCAATCCTTCCAATAAAACCACACCATTTTTTTATATGCGTTTGCACACTTACCTTGGTTCTCGTTTTCACGACTGCAAGCGTGAAAACACTGGTTTTCAAAGTCATATTAAAAACGTCATTAGATTGTTATGATCGCTCTTGTTTATATGCTCATCGTATTTTCCAATTTATTTATCGTTACACAATTGACAAGATTCTAAACACAATTGACAAGATTCTAAGATCATTATTATTTTGATATTATTATTTTTTAATGAGACTTCGTTTACAAGACTGTGGGGATATTCGAGTGATTGAGTTTGTGATGCAATGGTATTCTTGTGATTGTGATTGAATCCTTGATACATTGGTGGTTTGATGTTCTTTTGTTTTTTATCAAATGCCTTGGTGAAATGGTTTCATGTGAACGCATTAACATTATGATTGGACCTGTGGCGCAATTGTCTCATACAACGCATAAATCTTATGATCAAAGATTTGGTGCTATATTCGAAATGTTATTTTGTTTTAAATCATACACATATTATTGCGGACCAATTGTTGGTTATGAACACTATGGTTTGCAAATAGTTATTAGATATTTGGTTATATTTTTTTTGGTTATGAATGTTATGGATTTCATGTGAATAATCTATTTGATATTGGGTCAAAATATTGGATTGTGATGTGAGTGATTTGATTTACCAAGGCTCCATGATAGCATGATATTTTTTCATAGTTTGTCAAACCCTCACATGAATGGGCATTAAAACTTGCCTTGCATCTCGGGCTACCTCCGTTTGGGAAAACCAACAAGCATTCAGTCCTGTGCCTACCTTGTCCAAACCCTACCCAAACCCCTGTCCACTGTATGTTCTCTCCTGGCTCCTGAAGGGAAAATTGAACCCCCATGGTGTTCAGAGTCAGGTTTTGGTTTCATTTTTTCCAGAGAAGACTGCTTAAGACTGCCCCGTAATTTCCCCCAGAGTCACGTTTTTGCGTGAGAGATTTTGGGCAAACAGTTTTGAACTAGATCAAACCGTTGAAAACCCAGAACCTGTTTTAGCCCCTTTACCTTGACCATGGGAGGTTTCCTCATAAAGTGAGTTACTATAGAGATATATCTCTTCTTTTATAGGTCAATGTTCAGTGGATGGAACATGCGTTTTGGGTCTGTGTGCATTTGATGAAATGTCTATGAATTCTCTAGATCTGGGCCACAACGCCTCTCTCACTTGTCCAGCCATGCATCTTTGCCCCTTGTTGAACCCTTGATAAATTAAAAGGGTATTCAACCAGTCTGCCAACAATTTGTTTTACATCTACAGGACATGCGGTTTTTAAAAGTAGAAAAACGTGTAAGCAGCTACAACCATCATTTGATTTGATTGCACAATGGCTGGTATGATTTTGTTTAATTTTAGCATGATTCTATTGGCTCAAATCACATTCATGTCTGTTTGTTTTGAATTAGCATTTGATTTGGTTTGGTTTGGATTAGTAAAGGATCTGTTTGATAGATTGCATACAGTTTTGTTTTGGTTGTATTGATTCAAAAACGATTTTGTTAGTTTAGAATTGATTGTATTCATTTTGAATTAGTAACAAAAGAATGGTTTAATAGATAGCATACATTCATGTTATTACTTGATTAATTTAAAATGATTATGTTTGCATATATGACCAGCTACATAATCATTTGATTCTGTTAGCTAGTCATAAAAGTTGATTATTTTGATGATTTTACAACTAAACATTATCTAAAAATTGTCTTCTTGTGCCTATCTGCAGGTGCATATGAATTTCATTGACCAATTCGACATGCTACGACAGTTTAGATATAGCTTTCAGTTGTTATTCATAGGCAACAAAAATAGAAACTTGGGATATTTTCCCAGATTTGTGTAAACTGTTTTGATAACTTCCACAGGGAGGTCTTACCCTATGGAAAACCTTTAAATACTTCTTATTTTTTGTAAACATGAGCATCCTCACTTGTGGAAGAACCGGGCTATGCATTTTTAATACAAACTGAGACATAAGTTGATGTTCTTCTACAACTTTCTCTTTAATAATATCAATCTTTTGTTTCATGTTTATGTTTATCAATTTGCATTTGATTAGTGACTACTTTAGCCATCATTGTCTTTTGCAAAGTGATATGATTTAATTAATACAATCCATGTCTGATTTATTTCATTAATTGAAAACACAACAATTAATTGTTCAGTTTATGAATGACAGATTTCTCTTCTTCATCAATTGAATTATTTTGTATTAGTCTTTGCATACAGGTTTACCTAATTGTTAAGATTTATAAATTATATGATTGTTGTGATTTTTATGTCTTGTTTGTCCTGTAAATAAACTTAAAGAGCATTGCAGCTATCGTTTACGAGAATCTTCTAGATTATTCGGTGCGGGTTTCTTCCTTCGATCTGCTAAGAAGTCATCATACACAGGACAAACCTGGAGCGTTTCCAGGTCAGTTTGTCATTTATTTGTTTAGTGTATTTATTAGTAGTTTAGTTTAGATATAAGTTTAGTTAGATTTATAGGTAGAATTAGTCTATTAGATTGTTTAATTTCAGTAAGTTTTATTTCTTGTTTATAAAATCATAAAATCAACAAAAAATATCTTTCTCTGTCTTAGGGCAGAAAGAAAATGAGTTTTCCAGGTTTTATTTAAATCTATATTTTGTGAATATTGTGCATTTTGTGAATAAGTTATATTAGTTAATAGTTTGTATATATATAGATAGTAGATTAGTTAGTTTGTTTAGTAGTTTGTTTTAATTAGATTAGTATATTAGTTTGTTTTATTTATTGTTAGTTAGTTTAGTTTGTTTTATTTATTTTTAGTTAGTATAGTTTAGATTAGTTTTCTTTTGTTTTCTTAGGACCTTAGATCGACTAACGGAGCTGTTAAACCCATCAGGGTGGTTCATCCCAAACGGCTTGGGTTATTAGACAACCCCAGATTGGTTCCACTCTCTCAGTTGACGGACGGTCGATTTCGCCCGTCAACACTACCTCAGGGATGGATTTTACAAGTGGAAATTGAGGAATTTGGCCATTGGCAGCCTCTGAAAATCAGGGATATGTAAATCTACAAAAAATCTCAAAGGGGGAAAAGACCTAGGCACAAGAGGATTTTCCATATAGAGCATATGGGAGGAGGCAGGACACTGCCTAGTATGTTGGGGGAAAAGGATATCACTTGTTGTTATGAGCATTGTTTTATGAGTGTGAGCCAAGGAATATTTTTGATTTGAAAGAGAACTATAGTGACATAGGAGCTTTGGGGTTCACCCTCATGGATTCATGGTCAGGCTAGGGCATGAACAGAGCAAGTAGATTGGTTGTTTCATTTTATGGTTGGTTGGAACTTGGCTATTCCATTTTCTATCCCAACACTTTGTTCATATATGTACATCTACCTATTCCTTGTTGAATTGTTTTATTAGTTAATGGCTGGTATAATGAAGTGAATTATAGAATAATCCTTTACAGTTGAATTTAATTATTAAGCAGAGTTAAGAAATATGTTGTGTGTGTTAGTTGTTGGTTAATGTGTAGAAGTTTACTACTCAAATGATGTACCTTATAAATTCCTCAATAGGAAAAAAAACATCAGTTCAATTTTGTTGTTGATATTAGGAAGATTTGGCATAAGTATGAATGTATATTCAAGTAAAAACATGGTTAAACTTTATTACATATTGCTACAGGTCGAATATTCTTAAGTGTATATCTACAAGAAATATCGGTGTATGCGTTTATAGGTTACAATAAATCTACACAAAACATAAGTATTACCATGATAAGTATAATCCTATACCATATCTGTAGATATATTTGTATGTATAGATATTCGCTTGATGAATATTTAAATTGTACAATTACCAAACAAAATTTTGAGTAAATATAAGAATCGATATATATCTATATCTATATCTATGTGTGTGTGTGTGTGTGTGTGTGTGTTTCTACCTATGCGGATCTTCCATTATCTATGAACACCTAATACACAGAAATCTATTTATTGAATATTCCAAGTATTTTCCATCGAATCTGAGTATATTAAATGTAGTAGAAGGATTACAGTCCTTTTCCTTTTAGTAATCTCAGAAGAAAATGTCCAATGACATAAATACATAAAAACATGCTACCAAAGTCGGTACCACACTTAAAACGAGTCTTCAAACTCTATATAATATATGCAACCATAACTATTAAATAGTGAAATCGTATTCAATACAGGGTTTCCCCTCTGTATTTTCCTTTATGGATTGAATATACAAGTAACTAGTTTACTATATGAGTATTGTATAAAACTATCATGATAATAGTATCCCAGAGTGGAGCCTGAATCACTTTAAACAAAACCTGGATGGTTATTATTTTTTTTACCGCTGTAAGTTGGAACTCGAATACCTTTAGAGTGAGGTGTCCTCGTCAATCCCCAAGCCACGGAGCTATTAAGTCCTGCAAGGGAAGACCAAGAATATCAATAACAAAGTTATGCAATAAATAAGAAAAATTAAATATCAAACATAGAGTAATGTTCAGGACGAATTCACAAAAATTAAACATTGCATATTTAATACATGATTAAACACTTAGATTGATGTTGGGGTGGGTGCATTCCCTTTTGCGTTGCTGAGAAAACTATCCATAAGCGGAAGGGGAGGAGTGGACCTTGAAACGACTGATGGCTACCCTCGAAATGGAAACAGGGGTCTCAACATTAGTCTTGTAACCGAATAAAATTAAATCAATCATTCATAAGATAACAAACAGATAGAACATTATTAGATATCTAAGCTACAATGCATAAACATGACTGTAAAGTCTGCACAGTATGAAGTACGTCCCATGGAATTACCAATTCGGACTATAGATAAGTAAATCACAAAATTTGCAGAACAAAGAGTATGGTAGATCCTTTAAGTCGGCTCAATTTATGGAATAATCACGCAGCGGAAGTCTTAGAACTATAACATTCTCCACACAAGTTCGAGAAAGGTAATTCGATCTAGTTTATTAAAATTACCCAGTGACAATAAAAACCTTATCACAGTCACATGATTGAACGAGGACTTTATAACTCCTATTTTCGAAGATGCAATATTTTACAATGGGTTCAGATTTGACTCAAAAACTCTTGACCTAATCAAAACATAAAGGATATAGATGCAACCTTTAACCACAATTTTTGTCCTTCGAAAAACTTAGGGATGACCATAGATAAAGATTGGACCAAGTGGGATTCTTAGACGAGTGGTATGCCATGAACCCCTATCTAAAAGTTCAAATATAAATGATAAAAGTCGAGGTAGAACCGATAAATGAACCCTCATAGTTTTGGAAAGATAAATTTGATAGAAAATACAGAGGATGACTATACGTTGTCACTCACACAGGACACTATAGGTATGAAATTTTAGGGTTACTAAAATGTCCCTAGAAGGTTTCATCCTTGGGTGTTTCAGCATTTGATATGTCATGAACGAATTCAAAGAAAAAACATAGCAGACTAAGCATAAGGAGAAGTTTGAGGATAGTTACTTCCAACAAAAGAACTAACAATACGACGGGGATATCCCTGAACTCAAGCAAACTGAACCACCTGGTAAACTACTTATAGAACATCAACGAAGAGAATCAGTGAAGGGTGGTTACTTCGTAGGAAAGGATAGTATTGTGATCGCCATGAGATGGGTTACATTCATACATCACACAAAGCAGTGATGGAGCATATCTAAAAAACAAATGTTAATCGAAACTCAACCCTTTAGTTACCAAAAACTTTGATTAACGACTAATCTTTCGAACTACCTACTCACAGGGTAGAAAAGTCATTAGAATAAGAGGTGAGATTAACTAGTAAAGGAGAAGAACCAGACGATTGCACATCAATTTTCTTGCTATACACAGAACAATAGCCTTTCTAATCACCTATTGTTGAGGCCCAGAGAGGGAGGTGAAGCACCAATGGACTGTTCTTGTGAAGGTGTATACTGATGGGTGGAACATGCATGTGTAGAATGAGAGTCCATGAGTAGTGGGTGTAATAAGGCTCCTGGAGAGAATCCTTTTGGTTTCACTGTGCAAGTTTCTTGTAACCTCATCCTAGTCTAGGATTCCCTTGCCTTGAGTGGAGCTTAGCCCCAGCTCAGGGGTGACCCACTACTGAGAGTGATGAGCAGCGTGGTCTAAAACTAGGAGGTTTGTGGAAGGTATGCACATATTTGGTGGAGTTACTACAGTTTCAAATATAAGTATCATTATGTGTTTAATTTCAATTAAAATGCATGTATGTGATGCTTGTAATATTATCATGTATTCCGTTGTAGTGATATTTATTTCTATTTTTGTTTAAGTCTGTATGATGGTAGTAAATCTATGTTAAATGAGTTAATTTGATTTAATATGCATGTTATATATAAATTTATGGGAATGTTCCCCATAGTAGCATTGCTCGACAGTGGGGTTGATGGTCGGGGATGTTACAAATTGGTATCAGAGCTTTAAAGGATAAGTTAAGGTTGTGTTGGTAATCTTTCCCATCCTATTGGTGGTTGGGATGTTACAAATTGGTATTAGAGCCAAGGATTTCAACACTGAGCCTGTATGGGCCATGTTAGTGGAAAATGAAGCAAAAAGTTTGCAAATAATTGTTGTCGAAGTAGACAAAATTCGAGTTCAGACCCATGGTTTCAAACACTGAGACTGAATGGGTTGGATAATGTTCATTGGACCCAAGGTTTCAAGAGAAAATTGTGTCTAGAGGATCAATTTCAAACCTCAAAATGTTCTTGAGTGCCAATAGGTTACCTTGGCTTTGTTATGAAGCTCAGGAGGAGTAACGGTGTCGTAAAACCATGACATAAGTGGTGTTGGGTCGCAGAGTAATGTGGACCTTAGGATCTATTTAGGAGAAGGATAATCCTTGAGGATTGTGTGATATGGTAATGTTACAAGGAAGTTAGACGTGAATTTCTTTGGAAATCTGCAGAGTAATAGAGTTTGTTATGCACTGTCAGATCTCTTTGGAAGGAAGGGAAATCCCTTATGACCGTCAGATATAGGGAAGGTGCAGAAGGGTTAACCTGGAAGCACTTTGGACTTCACGACTTTGGTGAAGTTGATGAAAGATAAGAGATAAGTCTGAAGCTCCAAAGCCTGAAGAGTTGAAGTGGTGAGTAATGATGACGTCACCTGGAGGTGACGTGGACACATGGGATGTGTTCCACATGTCAATCGGTTATGAACCCATGGATGTTTGAAATTCCATATGGAATGTGACATGTGACACCCATCTGATTGGGCCACGATTCAAGCTTTATTATTCCACCACGTGGCATCCTGTATGATCAGGGTTAATGGTTCCCGAGGTTACTTAACATAGTTAAAGTTTGGGGGACCCACAGTGGCGTTGATCATGATACATCAAGATCAATGACCATAAGTCATTTCGGGGACCCAATTTTCACAAAAGTTAATTATCCAAGGTGGTAATGCAATCCAAACCATGGTTTCACCAAGGCGTTACATGTCAGCATCAAAGTAATTTCAGGATGAAAGACGGGTTACTCCAAACCACCGTTGCATGCCCCCGCAATTGGAAAATGTTAAGTGATGTTATGTAATGACGTTACCAAAGGTGATTGGGAATGTTTGGAGATTAATAGTTCGGATGCGCAGATGTGAAATCCTATGAAGTCCCGAAGCTTTGAAGTTCTGGAACTCAGATGCCTGAGGTTCCATAGTAAGTGTCAGCTATCAGATGATGAGTAGACATCGATGGTTGATCTGCCCTACTTCGCAAGTTCGGTAATCTAGAACTCCAAGAGATTGTTGTGTAGTGATTTGAAATCTTACGAAGCCAAAGGCCGGAGTAAGCACCTAATGATCTAGCACCTAGTCATGGCCCATGATCACATGGATTGGGGACTGAGAGAAAGGATCTAGTGCCCGAAGATGATTATAGAGAAGAGAAGACCTTGGAAAGAAAATTAAATATGAATGTTTTCTTAAATCAGATTGGTGTGAATGCGTAAACTGGTCAAGTATTGAATAAGTTTCAATTGTTTCTCTTCTTTGGGTTTTCGAGTGCAAGCAGTGCACATTGTCCACAATGAGTGCCTTGATAGAGGTAAGTTAAACTTAGAGAATCTTAGGATAGATATCGTTGAACCTTCATCAGCAACGGTGCAAGGAGTGCATAGGAAGAACTTTGTGTTGAGTTCAAAGAGAGAAAGAGTCATTGAGAAATCTGTAGGGCTCTACTAGGTGAGCATCGAGTGAGTGCAAGTGTGCACAGAGAGAAGTCTTTATCAAGTTCAGAGAGAAGAGTATCAGAGGAAGATACTCACATAGTTTTTGAACACTCTATAGAAAACACTTAGCAAGGTGTGCTTTGAGCAAAAGGTTGATAGGAGGGCATGAATTTTTCCTTTGAAAGGAAATATAAGGGTCGAGACCCTTAGGAGACTGAGTAAATCAAAAATATCAGAAGAGATAACACATGGAGTGCATGGGGGGTAGACTCATTATAAGTCCTAAATATCATAAGAGATAATTATTATGAGAGAGAAGATGATATCCAAGAGGTGGAATCATAGGAGAAAGGTCAAAGGCTAAGTCCTTTGAACATTGAAAAATCTTCCAAGGTGGAATAAGTCAAAAGCATAGGAGGAGAAGAGACAATAGCCATCATAACAGTTGTGAGGAGGATCTTGGTCCATTAGATCAATGTCCAACAAAACAAAGGAAGCACGGAGGAGAGGAATGGATCCCATCCATTAGGTATGAGTTCGAAGGACCAACAACCGTTGGATTCAGAGGTAAGTGCATGAAACTTAACCCTAGTGTGCACATGAGAAGTGGATTTGTTAAAGTCTTGAAGTCCCGAAGTGATTTGGGACCATACATCATTAAGGAGGATAGGTGGTGTAATATCCACAACTTCAAAAGTTTGTGGACAAGGAGGAGGAGAAACAACCGAAGTAAATCTTGGTCGTTGACCTGAAAGTGGATGTGTGGCGCCAGATCTGGAACTTTGAGTATGGACCACTCTGGAGGAAAGGAGAGCATGAAAGAGTCGAAGTCCTGAAGGAGATCTTGATTGATGATAGAGGAGGAGGTAAAAGGATCATTGATCTGGTCTTGGTCGGAAAGAGTCGAAGTTCCAAAGAGAAGCAAGGTCGTGGATTTGGAGAGGATGTGTGGAAAAAGATATGCCACTATGGGGAAATTCACTCTGGAGATTTGTGTGTGTGAAGAAATGAGAAATCTCGAAGGTCGGAGAGCCGTAGTTCAAAAGAGCCGTCCGATTTTTTAGGACAGGTGTCATTATATCTTCCATTATGAAAAATTTCTA
This sequence comes from Picea sitchensis, assembly GCA_010110895.2. Classification (NCBI taxonomy): domain Eukaryota; kingdom Viridiplantae; phylum Streptophyta; class Pinopsida; order Pinales; family Pinaceae; genus Picea; species Picea sitchensis. Next base: position 66,391 of record SNQJ01S0045584.1, read on the forward strand.
TAGGGGAAAAGAAAATAGTTGAGAGTTGAAACTTCCGAGGGTCGGAGAGCCAGAACCAATCGTAGCTATTGGTTTGGAAGGGAGCTATGTGTTGACATATTGCAGAGATCTGATATCACATGTGAAAGGAGAAAAGGTCATTGATTGGATAGTTGGCCAGAGGTAGGTAAAGGATAGATAGCATTTGTTGATCACAGATCATCATCGAAAGCAAGAGATCGACGGTCGGGAAGAATTGTGGGGCTAGAACTTGCTTGAATGTTAAAAATATGGGAGCGGGCCACAATTTATACCACGGTTTTAAAAAAGTGATATGTGGCAGTTGGAGGTGAATTGTGGGGAAAAAAACAGGTTGGTCTAAGACCACTCTTTCCCACGCCCACAATCACACACTTATGTGAGGTCATAGCCCACAGTATTATGAAGGAAATGGCTAATTAAAAAGGGGCTAGAACCTGAAACTTGGAGTTTTGGAGGTGCTCAGGAATAATCCCATTGGTTTTTCAAGACTTGCACACAGGAGAAAAGGGGGCTTGTGTATAATTGGTTTGGGTTCAATCATGATCCCGAAGAGTTAATTTGACTTAGAATATTGAAAGATCCTTTGACCGGGAGGTCAACAGACCCCGTTGATGTAGGTGCACTACGTCAAAAGTGCTCAGGGAAGAAATAGTCATTTACAGTGACTACAATGAGAGAACAAGAAGACTCAGGAATACATGAAGAATTGAATACTTCTGGGATCAACAAGGAAAAGTTGCACATGGGAAAGAAGTTGCTACAATTTTTGTGGCAGCAAGTATGTTATGGCTTGTTGGGTCAGCCAGAGGAAAGAATGCTTGCATGTTTGCAAGTGTTGTTGGTGATGTTGTTGCATAAGGAGTGAAGACAAAAAGAGTTTAAGTGCTGGTTATAAGTTTGATAAAATTAGCATTGAAGGCTTCTACTACCATCAGAATTACAGGTAGTATAAAACTTATTAATGGCAATCATGCAGGAATGAGTTTGTATTACTCTTTTTGCATAATTGCTGAAAGGAAATTTAGGTAAGAATTTCCTCAGCCAGAGTTATTTTATAAAATCACATGATTATATTATTGAATGCATACCACTGGATGTGGTAAAGGCTAGAGGCCTGTATTAATTTAAATATTTTTAGCTTATGAATGCACACACTGACATAGTATAATGTCATGTTAATTTGGTTATGGGGTAATAACCAAATAATTAAAGATAATAATTGGTTATAGGAATAAATGCCAATAAGATAGTCATGTATGAGACCAGGAACTGGTTGTATATGGCAAGGTATGGATATGGAAAGTTTATGAGCCACGCCGGTATTAAAATCTTCCTACATTTAAATAAAACTTAGGTTGTAACCTTTTTGCTAACACTAATGAACACCACAAAATTATATTCTTGGTGTAGTGTTCAGGTCGAAAACGAAGGCATCCAATTAATTGGGAAGACAATAGGAAGTGTGTGGATACTGTGTCAACAAATTGGCCTGAATTCCAACTCACGGATGGTTTGATACATGACTAAGATAAAGAGCATTATGTAATTCAATGCAAGGTGCATTGATTAATTATCCATGAGAATTGTACTCATGCATAGTAAGTGATAGAATTGTATAATAAATGCATTGATTGAAAGTGTTTGTAAGTACATGCATATATATTATTACATGAAAATAATTATACTAATGGCTGAAATGTTGATAACTCATGAAGTTGATAACATTTCAGGAACTGTTAAACATTGGAACAGGAAAGTTGTAAGCCAAGTAGTCATAGGAATAGAGACTACATAAAATTTTATGTTCAGAAAATTGAAATAATAAACTTACTGTTATTAATTATGAACATGCATATGCATCGAATGATGAGTCATTCTATTTGGTTAAGTTTTTTGGTAATTGTGATTGAATTTCTAGGTGCAGGAAATTCTAAGCTCATTGCATAAGGTGTTGTACATATTGAATTATGATGTACAACAAATACTGACAATTTTTTGGTTGTATGCAAGAGGAAGCATTACAAGGAAAATGGTATGCATTTTTGTGCCTGTGGAAAACCACAAGGATGGTTTCATTCATAATATGGAAACAACCAAGATGAATTATGAAATTGAATTTCCTGTTTTTGGGAAAAAGTTTTATTCCTTTTTGAACTAAGTTGGAGTTCCTAAATGAATTATTTTATGTTTCTCGTGATAACTGCATGTGGGTGATGTAGATGAGATGATGTTGATTAAAGTTATAATGTTGACTACAAAGAGTATCTCGAGGAAGCTGCTGATTGGAAACCTTTGAGTGCATTTGGAACTCCAGGAGCCACGGTGCTCTGAGACTTCTTGATCCAGCCTATTGTTGAAGCCTAAGAAAAGGGAGGTGTAGTAGTTGATGGACTAAGTGACAGTGAAGGTGTACACTCCTGGGGTGGGACAGGCATGTGGGGAATGAGATACCGTTGCTTGGAGTGTTGTTGAGGTTTTGTACCTTAGCCTAGAACATGTGGATATGGATTGTGGACCATGGCTATCTTGGGAAGCCATTGCCCCAATGGATTCATAGCCCTGCTCAAGGGTGGAAGGTCTTCTCAAATCAAAAGATAAGTACAATTCTTTATTTATTGTATGTTGTGTATTTTGTATACAGGTTATAATGTTATTAGAATTTCTTGTATACACATATATATATATTGCATATATTCTTGCATTACCTGCATCCATGACTATACATAATGTGTTTCATGTTTCATTGCTTAAGAAATATATACCTGATGCTAATCATGTTATTGATTGGAATGTGATTCAGATATAGAAAGAAGGCGTCTTTCAAGTGCATCTGGTGCGCATATTGGACCAAAAGAGAAAACAACTTCGAAATCGAGCCATAGGGATTGTAAAGGTCCAATGGACCTAGTACAGTTTTGAGGATGCAACATGGGAGCATGAGGATGTTATGCAGGAAGAATACCAACATCTTTTTGAAGATTTTGGAAATCTTGTTGATGATGTGTAAAGAGTTGCACTAAGGACAGTGCAAAAATAAGGGGATGGGATTGCAGTATCCCCAAGGATGATTCCCTATTGTAATTATGAATTGTAACTATGTTTATAGGCTGGTGAGAAAAGTGTATATAAGATGGTGGGATTATGCGTTTATTAGGTCGGAGAGCCTAGGTGTTAAAGGCCAGGAGCCTGATTTTGTATATGTAATTATGTAGATCATTAATAAAATATAAACATCACTACGTGAAAACCGACCATGAAGAAAGAGTGATCAGGGACTAAGCTTCCACAAGGTTAGGTAAGGGAGGAGGCTAAGTGTGTGGGCCTAGGGGCTAAGCTAGGGGGCTTACCTCTAAAGGGGATAATAATTTATTATTATTTCCTAAAGGCTAAGGTGGACAATTGATGAGTGTTGTCCTAAGTTCCTAGGAAAGGGGAACGAATGAAAATGTAGTGCATGCAGCTCTAGGAAGACAAGTGTCAACCTAGGCACATGCATTAAAAACTGATGAGCTGAGCCATGTAGGGGTTCGTTCTATTGAGTCTGGCGATTCTCCAACCAATCTCTAACCATGAACAGGGACATCCACCAGGAATCCTGGAATGAGTAACCTGTGAGTCATTCTGCCATCCTCTTTCTGAGTTAGTGGTTCATCCTGTCCATTCTTCTATCCACAGTCAGAACCTAAAACCAGGAGAATCGACCTTTGTGTTTTTTTCTCTGGTCGCACACCTTGAAAAATAGTGGGAAAAACCCATGGACTAATCCATTGTCTAACTTGTTCGACCTCTGCATAGTGACGCATCCTGAAACCGGTAATTTTTGAGCCATTCTATGTCTTCTGATGAAACCGACACCTGGGTAATCACCTTATTCATGCCATGTTTTATCATGGTTTGTTTCTGCCTATAGTGCCATGCCCATCTGTTGTTTCCACTGTTATCCCTATGGGAATGAGTGTTGATCCATTGTTTTTGTCCTCACCTGGCTGGAGTTGAGTCGAGGAGTGTGCTGAAAAAGCAGGTTGTCAGGCCCATGGTAGAAGAGGTAGGTTGTCAGGCCTGTGAGCATCTCTCTCCATGTGAGAGAGTCTTCTTGGAAGTGGGTTTCTCCCAGAGAGAGTCCAGTACCAGCTACGTAGCTCTGAGAATTCTTGATTCGAACTGTTGCTGAGACCTAGAGAGGGAGGTGAAGCATCGATGGATTATGCTTGTGAAGGTGTATACTCTCGAGTGGAACAAGCATGTGGGAAATGAGAGTCCATGAGTAGTGGGTGTAAGAAGGCTCCTGGAGAGAATCCTTCCACCTGCACTGTGTTATTTTCCTGTAACGTCAACCTAGTCTAGGATTCCCTTGCCTTGGGTGGAGCTTAGTCCCACGTTGGTGGTGACCCACTACGAAGCGTGATGAGAAGCATGGTATAAGTCTTGTAGGTTCATGGAAGGTGTGCACATAGTTGGTGGAGTTACTATAGTTTCAAAGATAAGTATCATTATGTGTTTAATTTCAATTAAAATGCATGTTTGTGATGCTTGTAATATTATCATGTATTCTGTTGAAATGATATTTATTGTTAATTATGTTTAAATATGTATGATGGTAGTAACTCTATGATAAATGAGTTAATTTGATTTAATATGAATGTTATATATAAATTTATGGGAATTTTCCGCATAATAGCATTGCTCGACACTGGGGTTGATGGCCAAGGAGGTTACAAATTGGTATCAGAGCTTTAAAGGATAAGTTAAGGTTTTGTTGGTAACGTTTCCCGACCTGTTGGTGGTAGGGGACGTTACACATATAAAATTAACTAAGTAAATATGTCCCAAGAAATAGGAGGAGATAGAATACATGTTGAAGATCCCTTATTCATCAACATTTGGTAGCGTGTTGCATGGGATGGTTTTCACAAGACCAGATATTGCACATGCAGTGGGAGTTGTGAGTAGGTATATGAAAAATACAGGTAGAGAACATTGGGATGCAGTAAAGTGGATTCTTAGGTATTTGAGAGGTACTACTACTCATGCATTATGTTTTGAAGGTTCAAACATTGTTCTACAGGGATATGTTGATTCCGATATGGCCGGTGATAAAGATAGTAGGAGGAGCACCACAGAGTATGTTTTTACTGTATGTGGAACAACAATAATTTGGATTTAGAAACCGTAAAAGTTTGTTGCACTTTCAATGACAGAGGCATAGTATGTTGTTTCTACAAAGTCTAGTAAAGAAATGATTTTTTTACAGAGGTTTATGGAGGAATTGGGAAAGAAGAAAGAGAATAGAAGGTTGTACTATGATAGTGAGAGTTCAATTCATCTTGCAAAGAAATCAGGCTTCCATTTGAATACTACGCATATACATCTCAGGTACCATTTCATATGATCTGTCTTGGAAGATGGACATTTGAAGTTGGAAAAGATACGCATTATCCAGAATCCTGCAGACATGTTAACAAAGGGAGTAACCAGGTAGAAACTGAGTTCCTCCTCAGTTTTAGTTGGTCTTCAATAATGAAGGTGAATATGAGAAATTTTCCATGTCCAAGAAGGATCATAGTTCAGTAGATACAACAACGGTGGAGTTCTTGAGATCTGTATCCAAGTGGGAGATTGTTGGTTGTGGAGTCTGATTATCTTCCTGATTCATAGGTCTTTATTTTTAGCCATGTTTATACCCCATGAATACTTTACACCCCAAAATATTGTACACTCCTCCATGCAGTGGAGTGTAGGGGGGGGTTATCCCCCCTGCGGGGTCCGAGGGAAAGTGAGCCCCCGAAGGAAAAATTGCCTTGTAAATGTATATTGTAATTTCATAGTAAATTTGGATCGTTCATTATAAGGTCATAGATATGACAGTAGAAGTTATGTTAGGGTTTTTTTCCCTATAAGGAAACCCTCTTTTATGAGGGAAATGTATTGCGACTATGAATTTATTGCGAATATTTTTTTTCGAGTGAGGAGACTATGAGAGAAAGAAGAGGAAGTTACAGCGAGTGTGTTGTAGGTTGTATCCCTTCATTTTGATGGATAATAATAAAGGAAGGACCTGTGAATTTTTCTAGTCGACGTAGCCCACACTGGGTGAACCACGTATATCTATGTCTTTATTTTATTGTGTATCTTCTGTGTTTTTTTTCCGTAGCTTTTTTATTTTATTGCTCCACGATCTTGTTTTTCTAACATGAGCCCACTTGGGGTTTTTTTGTGGATGTGGTGAAAGAAAATTATTATCCTTTTGATAATTATGAAGACTAGTACATGAGATGGGCCACACTACGGTAAGAGAAGAGTGAAACAATGCTAGAGTTCACAAATACTTTCCATATATTGCGCACCAAGATAGGTATCAAATACTTCGAGCAACATCTGGTTCTAAAATATCATGGGGATATGCATATGTACACTCAAACCAAAATGGATTTCCTAAAGATATCATCATTAGGATCTTCCTAAATCAAGCATAAATTTAGGCACCAGAACAAATGGGAATTCGGGTCTACAAATCTGCAACAACCAAAGCATGGTAAGGACGACCCTAAACAACAACCTTCAGACAACCAGTCTAATACATGGGACAAGAAGGGTAAAGGAAACAAGAATAATGATAATGGGAAGTGGTGTGACTTCCACAAAATCCCCTGGCACAACACTGATGAATGTCCTTCAAAGACATAGAGTTGAACCCTAATTTGAAATATGATCCAAAAAATATTGAAAATAGACAGATCATCGACACATACCCCACTGCTACTATCATGACCACAACAATTCAACCAGAAGAATCAGTCGTTCTCGAAGAAGGGAGGTGTCTCTTCCATTCATACATGTGGGTGAAGGGGACCCCATTGCATTTCATTGTTGATAACGAAAGCGAGAAGAACCTCATCTCAACTAAGGCTTTTAAATAGTTGGGGTTGTCGACAACACCACACCTACAACCATAAAACATTGGGTGGCTTCACGAAGGATGAGATATCCATGTCATCCAACAATGTCATTTGTCCTATGGAATACAACCCTTCAAGGATGAGGTAGTGTGTGATGTTACCCCTCTTGATGTTTATGATGTCTTTTTGGGCCAACCATATATGTGGAGACATCATGATGTCTATGAGTATAGATATTGTAGTTTCATTATTACCTTGGGAGGTCATATCTATAGGATACCATAGGTAGTTATGACTACTGCTCCACCAAAAAAGTGCCACAAGGTAATCTCTCATACTACAAAATTCATCCTCTTCATAGTCTCTTCAAAGGATGCACATAAGACCGCTACAACCACTACACCCTCAACACCTTCTATCCAACAAAAAAATATTTTCAAACAAAAAGAAGATATTGTTTATTCACCTACAATAGTGCCTACAAAATGCACCGTCAAACCGAGAGACAACATGTTAGTGTGGCATATTTAACCCCACCAACAACCAGTTTTGGAAAATCTTCCACATACCAAGCATCACAACTTATCCAATAAAGCATGCAACTCACCAAGATTCAGATTCATAAAATGATTTCCCCTCTTCCCTGGGCACTCAACACAATGGATACCATTTCTTCCTAAGGAGGGAGGATTGATCCAGGTGGATATTGGTGGCCACCCACCTGTTCCAACTGGCTCCTCTTGTAAGTTTTTAGTTCAACACGTTCTTTTGTACTTCTTTGTAATTGTGGGTTATATAGTTCTGGGGATGTCTAAATCCCTACACATCATCCAAGTGGATACTAGAGGTCTCCCACCTAATTCTAATAAATTATTTTGTATGTTTTCGTGTCAACACTTCTTGTTGTACTTATAGGGTCATTTTGGGGCCCTAAATAATGTTATTTTGGAGTTCCACATTCAAAAAATAGACAGAGTCAGATTTTGATGACATAATGCATAGTTCTCTAAAATACCTTTCCAATAGGCTATCATGCGCCTAAAATGAAGATCGTATGCAAAAGTTACGACCCCAATAACTTAATGTACTAACTTACCCAAACAGGGCCCACATGACTTTTGGTGTTTCATCTCCTAGGGTTAGGTTTTTGGATGTCTAGGGTTTTGGAATTCCTGTTTAACACAGAAAGGCCTTCAGAGCCTCATTGTAATGATCCTCTGGCGAATGAGTGTAGCCTTCAAATATCTTCTCAGAGATAAAAAATTCCACCATTCTAGCGAGTCTTTCACTCTATATTTTTACAGTCTCTTTAGAATTCTTTCATTAATAGAAATCAAGTATTTTTGTATTTATTTGTTTCTAGAAAATTTCATGAGTGTTTCATTGTAATATCTCTTCTTTCATTTCGTTCTGAAAATAATCCATATCAGGTGTCAACTTGGAACAAGTCCCCACTCTTAGAGATATTCTCTTAGGATTGACTATAATATACACATGATCTCTTACTTTTAACTCTTTATGAGTCAATTTTCATGTTCTTCTTAGTTCTGACCACTTCCTTCTCCATCTCCATCAACATATTAGGTCTGAGTGAAGTTATGTCCACTGGATTATCCTAGGTGATTGAAATTATACATTTTCTTCCATACAAAGCCTCAGAATGGCTCATTTTTTATGATTCTTGATAGCCATTATTATATGCAAATTATACTAATGGAAGATATTTCTCCCATTTCTTAGGTTCATGCATAACAAGTATCCTCAACATATCTTCAAGGACTTTGTTTACACTCTTAGGTTTCCCATATGTTTGAGGATGATAAGAAGTGTTGAAATCTAGTTGTGTTCCAAAGAATGTGAATAGACATTTCCGAAAATTCGAAGTGAATTTCGCATCCTGATATGAAATAATTTTCTTGGGCATGCCATGCAACCTGGAAATTTATCTTATAAAAATATCAACAACATATATTATCTTGTAGGTGGCCTTAACTAGAATAAAGTGAGATACCTTACTCAAGTTGCCCAAAACCACCATGATTGTACCATGTTGTCTTGTTGTTCTTGGTAATCCGATGATGAAGTCCATGGAGATAATCTCCCATTTCCATTCTAAATTTTCATTCGTTGTACCAAACCTACTTGATCTTCGCCCTCAACCTTGATTTGTTGGCATTCCAAGAATTTGGAAATTTATTCAACTATATCATTTTTCATCCCTAGCCAATAGTATAATTTCCTTACTGTTTTTATCATATTTGCATAACGAGGATGACCCACATAGGGTCTCTAATGAAATTTGTACATGATGAGAGTTTTCAACTCAATCGAATTGGGTATTTGCAATCTATTATTGTGTTGGATTACTCAGACGAGGGTGAATCAGTGATATATATTTTTAATACTTTTTAACCACAATATTGTTGATGGTAAAACAATACCATGTTTAACATCATATGGATATCACTCGGCCAGAGTCCCAATTAGAACCTTATCCATTGAAATGATGATTATGACTGGTTCTATGGGTCTCCAGTTACCCTTGTCCTAAGACTAGCCTAATCTAATGCTAATCTAATCTGGACTATTTTATATATACACAATCTTTTATCCACTAATATGTATTTTTACTTCTTTTATAAACAGACAAAAGGAAATGGATTACTATCTTGTAGCATTCTTGCAAGAAAGTAACCCTAAGGCTGACATATGGGATCAACTATGCAACACTAGATTTATCTCCTATGAAATGAGACTTTATGGACTTAAATGAAAATGCAACTTTAATCTATGGTGCAAGTTAAAAAAAAAAAAACCATATATTAATCAGGAGAAGGATAACATTACTCCTAATCAAGAGAAATAATATCTAATAAGAAGAGGGAAGGACTATAATTTTAATTGGGGTTAGGATGGATATACAAATCATCAAAATAGTTCAAGGATTTATAGGTTGTTCAAGCAAATACACAATGAGATAATTTTGATAAATAGTTATAAAAAAACTCATTTATATACCCAAATACAATCATGTAAAATGAATTCATGGTGAGATTTATATTGAACTAATGAAATATTTCATTTTAATCCAATATAAACGGAAATCAAGAAAAGTTTTAAAGTGATTCATAAACAGTTATTAATCACTACAGACTAATCTTCATGAAATCATAATCAATCTTGGTTCAAATCATGTTCATCCCTGCAAAGATAGATTTAAACAAATAATTGACCAACATAAAAAACGTGAGATCAACAATAGTGCTTATATCAATTGTCAATACACTAATGAAACATAATTCAAACCAAAATGAAAAAAACAATGATCAAATAAATAAGTCTACAAATCAAATACAATAGTGTAATGAAATGAAAACTTATTATTACTAGCTCCAAATGTTGTCATACAATCCTCTCCAGTTTCATATCTGGAACCACCATTAAAAATGAATAATTACAGTTTTATAGAGTATTTTCCAAGTAGGTCCAATCCCTCTTGAGTTGGTCAAAACTTGCTCAAGAGTCAGCTACATAATTCAAAACAAAATCAACTACAAAATTTGCAAAATTCTAATTTTGGACAGAACCCGCCCATAAAACATATAATATCTCCAAAAAGGTTCAACCGCTTGGAAAATAATAATACTATAAGGTAAATGGGCCTGTTTATGAGGTGGTTTTTCAGCCGTTTGAATATATTCGTCACTGATCTCCTGAAAATCGACCTGCAAAAATGTTTCCTATGAACTAGCATAATGACAAATATGGTTTTCCTCCTTCCTAATAATATGTATCCCAAACAATTTTATGGGAAAATATTTTTAGCATAAGGTACTTGACCTTGTTTATGAAGTGGGTTTTCAACTGTTTCTCCATATTCCTCTTGGTTTTCTCAAAATATAAGTTTGTAGTTAGCCTCCTAAGCACATCCTTTGGAGGTCACATAAAGAAGTCTGTTTTGGAAGTGGCTTTCAACATTTTACTCAAATTCTTCACCATTTTGTCGGGATTGAATATACAAAATTTACTCTTGAAGATTCATTTGTTTCGAATCTAGGAAAATCCATGTCACTCTGATCATTATTTCTCCCAATATGTTCACTTTTGGAGGAAATCTCTTCGCCGTTAAGTAAATCGACCCATTTGGGAAGTGTTTTTTCAACCATTTGAATAGATTCTTCATTTTTTATTTAGGAATAAGAATGTAAAATTTCCTCCTAAAAATGATGTGAACTTTCATTTTTTTCTTGCCCAAGTATTATGTCTTTTACAGATGAAAAATCCCAACTAAAAGATATATTTGGAAAATGAAGTTGAATTGCATATCTATAATTGACACTTGTAAAAAAAAAGAAATTAAATTAATAACAAAACTCTATTAAAAGATGAACTACAAGATCTCCAAATCCTAATTAACCAAAATTAATAAAATCAAATTAGATTTATATTAGACCTTCTAGATAAAGAATAAATGTATAACTTAACTCGACATTATGTTTTGAAATTGAGGATATTATGAAAACTATAAGTTTTAATAAAAAATCAATTGTTGACAAATTTTAATCAACCAATAAAGCATATTTTAGAATCACATGTTAATTATTGAATGATAGAAATACTCTTCATGATTTTGTTTTAGAACAAAGTGAATGTGAGGAATTCATATTAAAACTATTTCCAATAACTAACCAAGATGTTGTGATTTAATAATGTCCAATGAAAAACCAATCCAATCACCTAAATGATAAAATATTTACATTATTATATAATAAAATCAAACCAAACCAATCATATCAAGATGAAGATGATGAGAACATGAAAAGAACAAACAAGACATAAAAAAACAACTAGAAATATAGAACAAAAAACAAATCAAGGTGATATACCAAAATTAATAAGGGGATCCCTTTAATTTTTGAGAAAATTATGGGGGGTGTTATGGCCACAACAATTAGTGATACACTCGGATGAAGCAGTTATCTCTAGTGTATAAATAGTTGGATTAAATTTACCAAAGATGGAAATGAAATGTTTCAAAAATTTATTGCATGCTATGCCATTCCCAGAGGTCCCACATAAGATAGAATCAAGGGAAAATAAGTTTTTAAAGATAAAAGTATTTAAATGCCCAGTTCCAATATAGTGAATCCAAAAATAGGGATTATTTATTAAATTTTAATTACATATCTACTATATGATAGTAAAAATGGATAGGAGGATTTAATGATTAGTATCCATATGTTACCTCTTTTACCCGACATTGCTTCATTTCCAACAGGCCTATTCAGTGCCCTGATGAAGTTGTCTTGATACCATGTATGAATTGACCCATTGCTAGCAAGCATGTTCAATACCCCAACGGGTTTTCATACACTTCCCACACATATTTTCTTTCAACTTTCTTACCAACCTTTTGATTAACATATTTGAAGAATTTCTTTTAGAAATTGGTGAAGAAAGCGGGGTGGTATGAGAGGTATTCTATTTAAATAAATATATATGATACTATTTAAGCTTGACCCCACTAGTCTTATCTTCATCCACCAAAGTAGAGGATTTAATTGTAGAGGGGTATGGGAGGGATTCAAAGTAAAGACTGTGGGAAATTATTTCCTTTTATAAAAGTGAACCTATAATAATTGAAACATATCTTAATGTTCCCCATAGATAATAGTTGATGTACAAGAAAAGTGAAAACTAGGTATATATGACCTTTAGATAAATGAAATTCAATTAAAAAAAATATAGAGTAAGGATTCCCCCATGTAAACCAACTCATGTAGCTTATAAATATCTTCCCTCGTATAAATCTTAGAAATGTCATGAAATCAAATAAAGACTAAGAGTGAAGAGAAACTATCCAAATCCAAACAAATCAATTTTAAGCTAAAAGTGTGTAACGACCCTCTGTTACACCTAATAAAAAAAAAGCGAAGCACAAAATGTAATTTTCTTTTAAGAATTATGAATTTGCGTCCACACATAATTCAACATCGCATAATCAATGACATCATAATTAAAGGAATTTAAAGAGTCTAATCATTATAATCAAATAACATAGCACCCGACACATATTTAGTAATGACATATAATCAACACATCATCATAATTGAATAACGACACAAAATTGAAGCATCATGAATGGCTACACAAGATCAACTCATCACGATCACAAGAATCATCAATACTTTTAATCACTCCACTCATCACATAGAGATTATCATCAGACAACATGAGGATAACCTGATATAACATAACAATAGCATAAGGATCATAAAGATAACATAAGAATGACATAAAGATACTACCCTCCCAACCTACCCTATAAGGTTAGGACCTCCAGGACACATAAGAAATGCTCAAGCCTAGGCTCCAATTAATTTTTTAATAAAAATAATTAAACATGATAAGAAATTAAAATGATAGTAACCTTACACTTGGTAACACCCCCTCTTTGACTGGATACTCTCAACACTTGGGTGCTTGTGAAGGGGAGATTTGTTCCCACTAAAGGAGGAGGGACAAAGAGAACATTGAAGACATGTGGCCAAACTAGCAGATTGGTACTGGGAAAATGGTTAAGTAAGAAAACGAAGAGTTCAAGAGAAGAGATTAGCTCAGAGAAATTACCTAGTTGGGCGATTTTGCACAGGAAAAATGCATAGTTCCAGGGAAGAGATTCGTCTGGAGAAATTACATAGCTGGGTGATTTTGCACTGCAAAAACGTAGATTTCTAGGGGGGGATCACAAGGGGATTCACCTTCCTGCCAAATCACACTCCAAGAACACAGAGGGTACACATGGATAAATTCGCTCAGGGTAATATTTCACCGAGGGTAAAATAAAATTCAAATAAATTTATTACTGGGAAAAAAGCATGCAAATCGCAGGGCAAGTGGTGTATAAAATTGTTGAGGGTAAAATAAAATTCACAGAGTTTTATTACTTGTTATAAGCATGAAAATCGTAGGGAAAATCATGTACAAATAGATGATAAAGAGAAGTGAAATCTATTGGGTAAATGAAGTAAAAATCGTTGAGATGTGTGGTCAAAATTCATGTGGGTTTCCTCCGCATGCAATGATATGCTCACACAATCAAAATGCAGAGATAGGTGGTTGAAATTCATGTGGGTTTCCTCCACACGCAATGATATGCTCACACAATCAAATCGCAGATATGGGTGGCTGAAATTTGAGTGGGTTTCCTCCACACGCAGTGATATGCTCACACCATCAAACCAAAGATATGGGTGGTTGAAATTTGAGTGGGTTTCCTCCACATGCAGTGATAAGGAGATGCAAGGTTGTTGGTAAAAGGGTGAAGGCGTAGGGCCTTGAGTCTAAAAAATGCATAGGTTAAGTGGTCGGAGATCCTGGAAACACAAAAATTAACTCACATTAAAAATCCAGAGACATTTTGTCAATCTCAGAAAACTTTTGGATGATGGAAGATGGTGAAATGGTTTTGAAAATAAAAAGAGGCAATAATAATTCATAGAGGATGCAGATGATACAAAGTTGCATAGGAAACATTCGATAGTCACTTGGCTTATCAAGGAAATCTATAAAGAGACAAATTCTAAATCCATACATACAATAAAAACTCAATATAATGTGAACTCAAATGAAAATATCATGATAGAAGGCGAGAAGTTGAATATGATCTTCGACGCTTGTGCTTGCACTCCGTCCAGTCCCCCTCTTTCTAACTATGAATACTTCACCGGTACCTCCTAGCCTACGCAAGGGTTACTTTCCTTCCCCCTTATCCCCCCAAGATGTAAAGGGGCCACACACAACCACAACCATAATACTCTAGCTCCCATCTCGCCTCGCAAGGTAGAGCTACCACTCTCTTTCTCGAGCTGGGTATCCCAACTCTCACAAGTAAAAACCAATCAGAATTTATACAACATAACCTTACTCCTAACAGTCATAATACCTTCCTCCTTGTCAACCATTTCTTTTATAGAATTTTTTTTAGTGACCCCTTTCCATTTTCACATTTAATTAATTTTTTTTAAATTAATTAGGAATTACTCCCCCCGTACATTTGTCACCCATTCATTTAGTTGCACCAATAAATCCATCATTTAATTTAATTAAAGGTCAATTTATCTCACCCATACTAAAAGAGCTCCTAAAATTACTCCTAGTTGTCCCTTTATTTCCGCTATTTCCCTTTTAATGACTGACGCCTTTCTAAAACTTAGTTGTGTTTAATTTAGGAAAGTTATTTAGTTAGACTAGAATAGATACCCTTCTATGCTTACACATTTATGCTTTATTCCATTCTCAATTAAATTCTAATTTAGTATTTACTTGCACAAGGGTATTAATCACTCCTTAGGGTTTATTTTTATGTTCATTAATTCTTAATTTGACTTAACTCATCCCCTCATTAATTAATTTAAAAATTTAGTTTTTTTTCTTCTCACTCACTTAGACTTAGAATTAGTTAAATATTTATCTGCAAATGACTAATCAAGTAATTAATTCAGCAGGCGCTCAAGATCTTATAAGGTTTAACATTCACTCAAGTTTTCTAGGCCCCCTAGATTCATTGACTCATTGTTTTGTTTTTATACCACGTCGTGCCCTGCAATACGCACTCCATACTCCAAGGGTGCCACTCACCTTGATTCAAATTTTAATTACACGACATGCCCTTCAAGACCCACTATGTGTTGCAAGGTTGCCACTCGCCTTTGACTAGTTTTTGGTACTTTTCCAACCCTTGGAGTCAATACTCACTAGCAAATTTGGGTCATTTTGCGATGGCTATTTCGACGCAATTGCAACATTATGTCGTGGATATTGTGATGAATCTTGAGTTTGCCAAAGTTTGTTTCATGTGACGTCGCAAGAGAGACGATGGTAGATACGTTGTCACAATTGCGACAAAAAAATAATACCATTGCAATACGACTAAGTAAATAATTCGTCGAAAGAGAGACATAGTAGGGAAATTGTCGCACACTCGACCATATAGGAAAAGTAAGTGAAAAATTTGTGAAAAATCAACTTTCAAAGAGTTCATCACAATTGCGATGAACACAGGGTATACAACGACGAAATTGCTATACAATTTCCGTGATTTCTAAAGCAAGTTCGTCGCAAAATTTGTACCGGTCGTAACAATTGAGATGAAAACTGTCGTTGTTTGTATAGAAAGTTCGTTGCAAGATTTGTTCCACTCGTTGCAAGTGAGACAAAAACTATCGTGATTTGTATAGCAAAATCATCGCAAGATTTCTATAGTGCATCGAAATTGTGAAGACAACTGTCGTGGTTTGTATAGTGAAGTCATCACAAGATTTCTATGGTTCATTGCAATTGAGATGAAAAATTTCTTGGATTGTATAGAAAAATCATCGCAGGATTTCTATAGTGTGTCGAAATTGCGACGAAAATGATTTATTTAAAAACTAAAATGATTTTTTAATTTTGAGCAAAAAAAATAATATTTTATTTTTGAAGAAAGGGGGCATTTATTGGAAGAATACTATAGGCTATGAAGTTCATTATATTCTTGAAAACATTTCACAAAGGGAAATTCTCTGAAGTAAATAAGGTATGGGTAGATCGGTCTGCATGTGATCAAGCACCATCTAGTTTTGATTTCATGAGTACAAATATGGAGTGTCACATCCAATCAAGAGTTACCTTCAGCTATTTATAGTTAGTCTATCAATTCATCTCAATAGGCCCTCATCTATATTCAAAAATTCAAGTATGCTAGAATAGAGAATGCCTTTTGTTGAATGAATTATCTGAAGGTCTTATTTTCACATTCAAGGGGGCATTAACCTAGGAGGAAGAATGCTCCATTAAAATGGGTTTTTAATGGTTATACTAAGACATCTAGAGAAGATGTCTTGTCCAATAAAGACAAGTTATAGTTGTAGAATCCCTTAACATCGTAAAAATAACATATTTTGATGAATGTTTGGCATAGGAGAAATTCAATGAGTCAACCAAAAGATATATATGTAACAATATATATTTGATATGGATATGTTATTAAAATAGATAATAGATACATATCAAATATATTTATATATGTGATCTTTACTAAACATATAAGTTGTAATGTTGGCTAAGCTCATCACGAGAGGCATTTAAAAACAAAGGCTTCTCTATTATACTCAGAATTTTTAGGATTTTTATGGATCCCTAAGAGGGTTTGTCTCTAGATGCAATCATGGATTTTCATCACAGTTGGTTTTATTAATATTTAAATATTATCCGCATTCCAAATCTTGTGGGAATCTTTAAAATGAAGTGTCATTCCATTTATTGGGAATATTTATAAATATCATTCTAAGTCCAAAGCTTGTGGGAATCTAGTTGGGCAAGGCCATGGTTTCTAACATAAGGAGGGTTTTCCTAGGGGGATAATACTAAGTCCTATCATTGTATTTATAGATAGGTGAGGACAAGGAATTTGTTTGACTTGGGTTGACTTCTCTAAACTGATGCTTCAAGAAAAGTAAGAGAATAAAATTCTCAATGAATGATTGGAAGGAAAACACTTACTTTATTAAACACAACACACAAATGCACTATTAGTCATAATTAGTGATGAAGCAATATACAATGTTCAAGGTGAAACTTTCTAAGTAAAAAGTACATATTCATTCACAAGATAGTCGTCATTTAGCAAATTTCATATGTGCAAGAAGTGAGGCATGAACAAGTACTTATGAAACATTTAAGCATGAAATTGGGTCTTTATGATAGCAATGAAATAGAGCATCATTATAACAAGTTCATAACCAATATAAGTTTTCATCCATTCAATAAGTATATGCCATGAAACACATGAAATGTCACTATTGTAAAGAGAGAATAAGGAAATGAGCTCAATGTAATAACTTTAGAAGAAATACAATGGTACCAGATTAGAAAATTTCATTATTATATGTCAAGGAACACAAGTTATATCATTAACCAAACTTATCATTCATTCATCAACACTCTGAAATTAATTTGTTTCTCATCATACAATATAGATCAATTCTTTGTAACCATGATTGTAGCATGAATCGACCCTCTCAAATGGCAAACAATATAAATGTTGCACTGTTTGGGTAGATTGTTTCAGGTGGTTAGGGTAGGAATGTATTGTGGTCAACCAACCAACCCAAAAGACATGAAAACACCACAACAAAATATGGTTAACAAACCTTCATACAATAGTGAAAGGAGGCAACGATTGGACTAATTACAAGGTCCTTTGGAATTCCTTAACATATTTTGGCTTCTTTGGGATGTGGAAAAAAAGGTGTCATAAAAACATTGCAAGACATCAACACTTTAATAACCATTGAAAGTGGAATACTTCTACAGTTTTATGACCACAACAAAATATGGTCAACAAACCTTCATACAATAGTGAAAGGATGCAACAATTGGACTAATTACAAGGTCCTTGGAATTCCCTAACATATTTTGGCTTCTTTGGGATTTGGAAAACAAGGTGTCATAAAACATTGCAAGACATCAACACTTTAATAACCATTGAAAGTGGAATACTTCTACAATTTTAAGGAGAGTCCCCGGATAGAGCTCTTTGGAAAATACATAGGAGGTAAGTTCATAAAAAATAAAAAATAAAAAATTTGAGCAAACAATTAAAATTTTATTTTGAGCAAAAAAATAAAATTTGATTTTGAGCCAATTGTAGAAGGCGCTATGATTGCACACTCAAATAGGTCATCCAAGTGAAGTTGTTTCTAACTAAATTTCTCATTTTACCACTTAAACTCTCACTAAGGGAAAGTCCCACCCCATGAGGGAGAGCTGAGGAAATAGATAGGAAGCCACCTACTATCACCTTAGTGCCCTTTCCTCTACATTTCTAGGCCATGGTTTCTAACATAAGGAGGATTTTCCTAGGGGGATAATAATAATTCCTATCATTGCATTTCTAGATAGGTGAGGAAAAGGACTTTGTTTGAATTGGGTTGAATTCTCTAAACTGAAGCTTCAAGAAAAGTAAGAGAACAAAATGCTCAATGAATGCTTGAAGGGAAAACACTTACTTTATTCAACACAACACACCAATGCACCATAACTCATAATTAGTGATCAAGCAATATACAATGTTTAAGGTGAAACTTTATAAGTAAAAAGTATATATTCATCCACAAGATACGGCCATTTAGCAAATTTCATATGTGCAAGGAGTGAAGCATGAACAAGTACTTATGAAGCATTTAAGCATGAAATTGGGTCGCTATGATAGAAATGAAATAGAGCATCATTGTAACAAGTTCATAAACAATATAAGTTTGCATACATTCAATAACTATATGCAATGAAACACATGAAGTGTCACTATTATAAAGAGATAATAAGGCAACGATCTCAATGTAATAACTTTAGAAGAAATACAATGCTACCGAATTAGAAAATTTCACTATTATATGTCAAAGAACAAACATTATATCAGTAACCAAACTTATCATTCATTCATCAACACCCAGAAATTACTCTATTTCTCATCATACAATATAGATCAATTATTTGGAACCATGATCAGAAAGCATTGTAATAATAAATCTCAATTTCTACTCAATAATTTTTTTTCTAAGGAACATTAATCTTCAATTCATTTCCATTTGATTCAGAGTTAAGAGAAGGTAGAATTTATATCCATTGTTAAACTTTGATAAGTTTCTTTATTATATTTTGATTATAAACGAACAAAACTTTGCCGACCTAACACATAAAGAAGAACAGAGTTCCTAAGTGAATAAAACTCCATTACTCTAACATTCCCTTCAGTCCTAGATTTATTCTAACATTCATATGTATATCCATTCATATATATATATATATATATATATATATATATATATATATTGACTATAGTAATATTAGGATTTATGATCTTAAACATTCCCCAGCCAATAAGCCTTTATACTTGCATGCAAGGGTAAATCTCATTTGGATTTCAAAAATAAATCCGTGAGCACAATACACAATGCAATGAATGGAGTTGATCAAGGGATCAAATTTGCTCAAAAATTCAAAGTGTCTCGGGAATTGCTTCAAATCAAACAAGACCATAGGTCTTAATGCTATGAATCCAACACAACTCATTTGGGTTTAAATGAACATTAGGAGAGATATCGTGTCTCCTATTCAAACTTACAAACAGTGAAAAAGGGGTGTTGATTGTAGTCCATATGGATGATGCCGATGTGGGAGGTCGATGACACGCATGTGTTGTAAAACATGTGTCGTGTACCATCGAGATATTTGTCATGTGACATGGCTTGTTGGCATCGAACAGGATGGCGACACGTATCTAATCAATGGTCGCCACATGTCACATGTTTATTGATTAAAATTCCTGCACTTGGTAGGAATCTACCCTCGCGGATCTCGCGTGGTAAAGCCTTGGGAAAGGCCTCCCAACCAGCATGGACACATATGTTACTTAACATATGTATGCATTGTAATATATTTAAATTTTCAAAAATGTGTATTAGGGCGTGAACTGTGGCTAAGCCCCCCGACCCATGGTTATATATGTATCGTGATACAACCTAAGGCTACTGGCCAAGTTAAAACCCACCGGTAGAATATATATGTAACCGCTTTGAACACAAAGACGCTTGACATAACATGTGACCAACATGTATGTGCACGGTTTAACCCTATGGTTTTGTAAACGATTTGAACTTTAGCCCTTTTGTGTATTGTGTGTGGTCATGTGGTGACCATGTGCCCATGGGCCTTGGTAGTTAAAGGTTGGCACATTTAACTGCTCACGGGCTTTGTACTGACAGCTACAGCCCAAAGTACAAGTTTTTACAATTTAAATATGCTGTGGGCTAGGTCAGAGCCAACAAGGGTGCATTTTGTAGATGCAGAGGACAACAAGCTTGAAATGGGGACTCTCAAGAAGCCTATCTTCTTCAATTTTTGGTTAAACGAGGTGCCGGTGTCACTTAGGGTTTTGACGTTCAAGCAATTGAGCCTCTATTTTGAATTTTGATACTGTAAAGCAGCATTTTGATAATTTGAGAAAATAATACAAATGATTTATTAATCTAGACCAGATGTAGCCCAAGAGAGGGGTCACCTTTATCATTTGCTATGTTATGTGTTTTAGTGTTCATTTTGTTTTTGTTGTTTATTTGCATCTTTAATGAGTAAATCCTATTAAATTTGTGTTTCTGAAGATGATCCATTTGCATTTTAACACATAAATTTTATTTGCAATAATTCTCAAGAATATAAGTCTTCATTTTGGATCATGTTGGTATTAGAGCATAGGTTTTGAAGACTTTATCATTTGCAAGTGTTTTGTTTTCCGATGCTCTGCCAAGGTTGAAGCTCACAGAGAGGAGAAGGTCAACTTGTAGAGAGAAGTTCTCATCCTTCAAGGAGGAAGCATATATCATCACCGTAAGTTTCTTAGCGGAGACATTCACCAAGTATGGCCTATGAAGAGAGTCGAATATATTCCTTCCAAAGATGAAGATATCAGAAAGGTCAGTCATGGAAAATGAGAGAGAGATGATGAAGATCTTGATGGAAAGGAATACAAGGGGTTGCAAGGTGAAGGCTCCGAACCCTTCAAAGCATAAGGGAGACAAGGTGATAAAACTCCAAATGGAAATGGGAGGGAATGGTGCGTTTCCACCACCCTCTCCTCCATCTTCTTATTCTTCTTCTCTCTAATCAAGATCTCTTCCAAACTCTCCAAAGGGACATGGTAAAAATTATTCACAAATTCCTTCAAGCAGCTTGATATTAAATTTAACTTGCCAATATACAATGGAGAGTAAATGTAGAAATTAGATAACTGATTCGCCTGATTGAGGTGTATTGTAGGATATAAAAAATTCAAGATGATGAAACTAATATTTAACTTGCTTCTCTTAGATTGGAAAGTTGAATCTCATTTCCAGGGAATCCAAGACTCAGGAGGAAAGGAAGAAACATGGTAAAATTTTAACCTTTGGAATGATTCTATTGTTTCAATTAAAAGACAATTTTACCTATTGACATATATGCAAAAGGCTACTATGGATTGGAAAAATTTAGACAAGCTAAAGGATAGAATGTGCAAAGATTTACTAAAGAATTTAGGAGAAGATCTTTGGTTTTGGGAGTACATTTGTCTTCACAAGAAACTGTACTCAAATACATTTGGACTTTTACATAGTTATTTGGAGACATACTATACTCATGTTTAATCCTTCAAATCTGATGAAGTTTGTGTTCGTGCCACTCATTTGGAAGCAAGAAGAAGGTGTTGGACAACGAGAGGGGTGTAGCTACTATGTTTAAACAATTATGCTTCTTTAAATTTTGCGTAAACATCGAGGGACAATCAACATAATATGTGGAAGCAACATTAGAGTATTCAACATCATTCATACACATGTGATACACAGAGATATTTCCTCAGCGAGGAAATCCATGCAGGGTAAAACCTCTTTTCTTTATATGATAAGTACATACACTTTACATTATCATACATATGAGTACCACCTCATAATGAGGCTAACCTCTCTGTTTTGCAAGTTGCTACTTTGTTGAGAGCACCAACTCTCATTTAGCACTACTGAAAGGGAAGCACCAACTCCCCGGGTTTCTCTAGGCACCAACTAGAAGGAAGCACCAACTCCTCACTTCTCTGGCAGCACCAACTATAGCAGGGCACCAAATCCCCGATTGTTTCTAGCACCAACTAGATGGAAGCAATAACTCCCAATATACAGTACCAACCTCAGATGCACCGGGTAGAACAAGAGTTTTTGCTTCTCTTAGCTACAAATCCGTATGGGAAGCTGGTTAATCCCCGTGTTCAAGCACTACTTGAACCCAAGTGAGGACAGCTTAGTCCTACTCTAGCACCTCCTCCTTCCACCCTGAAATATAAATCTTTCCCACTAAAACTTATTGAGGCTGATACATGATGTCTACCAAATGGCTTACCAGAAATACCATTGTTCTGGCCAAGATTTTGTTGCTCTCATTCCGGCCTCATTTCCTTTCTGTACACATGACTTGCACTGTCTGTTATTCTAATTTTTATGGTCTATGCACCATGTCCATTCACTGCACATTTCCTCTTATGTTCAATTTAGTTTTTGCACTCTCCTCCTTCTTCACATGAATCACCTTTCACCAACAACAACCATAACAAAACTCCAACAACAACAATAAACAACCGCTTCTTTGTCCCGTGGTATCATATTCGTGCATCTTGTGCATGAAGCCATTCCCCATTCCTCCATGCTCATACTCGGGTACAATCTCCTCCACCTCTTGAGGATATGTGATCATAATTACAACTCTTCAACTTCTCGCAGCTTCAACCCCGTGGTCTATCATCACTAGGTGTTATGCCGAGATTCCTTTTTCTTCTTCTGGCAAATTTCTTGAGACTCTTTTCACTGGTGAAAGTCGAGCTTCACCTTCTTGCTCTCAGCTTATGTGCCCTCAATTTCAATCCATCTATCAATCCCTTCCGAGAATAGTCTTCCATCATCGACAAAGATTAGAGACTCTTCATCTCCTCTAATGATCATACAAAGGTCTCTTCGAATTCTCTGACAGACGCCATCAATGGTTTCTCGCAGTTACACTGTATCGTGCTACAGTTTCCCTATGATCTTGTTCAAATTCATCCGCACCATTGGATATGCAGCGAGAACTGATTTCAAAATCTATTCTCCTGCATCTACTAATAAGGATTCGATTCCGGAGCCCCTTTCCATTCTATCTTTAAGCTTCTGAGGGGGTTCAAATTGGGTACCCATCTCTCGAGACTCCGTGGATTAAAGCACCTAGATCAATGATGCTCTCGGCTGCATTCCGCACTTCTTTCCATTCTTCCTTTAATTAAAGGTGTCCTAATGGTGGGGTATCGAGGGAAGGGCCCTAATTCCCTTCGCCATGTCACTTCCTATGTAATTTCGGCCTCGTCAACCGACCGCACTGCTCTGGTACGTAACAAACCGGTTTATGCTTTTATGATTTTCATGAATTGCTGCTTATGAATCTAGATGATGAGTCATCTCGACTCTCCAAGTCGAATCTTCAAACCAAAATGCAGCTTTATCCGGATCGACTCTTCCCTTCTAGACTAAGGGTTGTGGCCATACAACTCCATGCATAAGGCGCCATGATTTTGCATTTCACCGTTCCTAAGATGGAGATTCCTATCACTCCAAGTCACGATAGCCAAAGATCCGAGATGGAGCTCAAATCAAAGGTCCACGTTCTTGGTGATCCAAAAGTCCTGATCTTTTCGCGATCTCAAATCTTGATGTTCCTTAGATGGATATTCTAGTCACTCCAAGTCACAATAGGCAAAAATCCGAAATGGAGCTTAGATCAATGGTCTAGATCAGACCTTGATTCAACGATCAAGGATTAAGTCACGATTTCACATATCGCTAAATCATGATTGGATGATATTACTTGACATCTCCAACTCTCGACAACAAACTCAACATGGATCAGAATCAAAAGTCTAGATTCAACCTTAATTTGACAACCGAGATTAGATCACTTAATTTAGATATCGTGATTTCGCGAGGTTAGGGAACATCATTCCTTGACTCTCATTTGAATAACGACGATCTATCGCCACGTGTCCTATTTGAAGATGGACGATCCTCCTTGTTTCAGGATTTTGTGAGCCCTCTACTCCTTGTATTTTAAAGAATGTGCAGATTCTCCTTGATCCAATCTGGTTGGACCTCGTGTTCTATAATGCCCAGATCTATCTCCATATATCTATACTTCCTCTTGTCTATATCGAGATCTGACAGTCATCGGGAATTGGGATGGGATCCAATGATCATCGACGCCTCCAAGCTTACACATCCTTCATACTTGGAATAATTTCTAAGTGACAAAGGCTCCTCGACCTTTGATACGCGTATGATCCTAAGTATGCTATCTCCCTTTATCTTTAGTCATGAGTTAACCTCAACCCTGGTGCACACCTACGCATCAGATTCGACCAAGGCTTAATTCCTCCGAGATTACGTTGTTCCCAAGGCTTGTCCATCGATGCCACTCTGATCCTCACATCTTCATTGTTGTATCACTTCATATCAATGACAAGAATACTGCCCTGCTAAACATTCTTTCCAACGTGGTTGAAATGAATTTGTCTTCTCAAGAAACTTTACTCAAATACATTGGAGCTTTACATAGTTATTTGAGACATACTATACTCATGTTTAATCCTTCAAATCCAGATGAAGTTTGTGTTCAGGCCACTCATTTGGAAGCAAGAGGAAGGAACGACACTCATGAGGGTAACAAGAAGTCTTATAGCCATGGAGACAGAGGAAAGAGGAAGTTCAAGGGAAATGGAAAAACGAATGTTGTTGTTAAGAAAGAGGGAGAAAAATTCACATGCAAACATTGTTCAAAAGATGGCCATGATGAAGACCATTGTTGGAAACTTCATCCTGAAAGAAGACCCAAAAAGTTTTGCAGCAAAGGGAAGTCAAAGATTGTTGCAACCATACAACATGATTTAGGTTCTAATTTAGGTGATGAAACAAAGATCATAGCCATGGGTTATCAAGGTAATGGTTCTATTGCAAGTAGTAGTTCTTAAAGTAACAATAATCTCAATGTAACTCGACAAGAAAAAGAGAGAATTGAACTTTTTGACATAAGGGTTGTTTCAAAGCATACTAAAATAGATACTCTATTTGATACTGGATCTCAAGAAAACCTTATATCTGAAGACACTATTAAGAAATTAAAGTTGGAAACAATTCCACATCCTAAGCCATACCCTCTTGGTTGGATATGTGATAATGCTAAATTACAAGTAACAAGAAGGTGTAAACTTAGGTTTGCT
>SNQJ01S0045585.1:57891-75505 GCA_010110895.2 Picea sitchensis
ACCTCCACAAGGAAACTACCAATCGGTCTTACCAACAAAAAATTGACACCCAAAAAAAAACGGATTTTGTAGAGAGAGAGGAATGAATCGCTCCCCAAGAAACCCTCTGCTAATGGCCACTATACTTCTTGTTTGGAAAATAAAAACAGACTTAAACCCAACTGGAACTAGAAAATGTTTAGCAAGTGTTATCGGGGTTCCGACATGCAATTGAATATGTAGAGGAATCCAAAAGAAGAATCCATCTTGAATCCTTCCATGATATGAGTCCAACCAATTGAGTACTACCCCTTATGCATCCACCACTAAGAATCAAGACGCAAAATTGATTTTTTTGTTCTTTTCTCCTTGATTATGATATATATAACATGTCCCCCATATGAGATTGAACTCTAAGAGATAACATATATGAATTCATGATCATATATGGTTTCCCATGCTCTGGAGGTCTAAATGAAGATATCATGGCATGTACTTCCCATTATTGCACAAATCCTTTCTTCATTACCTCCTTTGTGCATGTCAGCAAAGTCATCGTGGTAGGGGGTGGATTGAGTTTCCAATTCCCAAGGGCCGAAGTACCATCACCATAGAGGAGTACCCAAGTCGCATCCTAAGGCATGATTAACAAAGATTGCAGTCTGTCCTTCCCCATGAGACACACAAAAATGGAATAACTAATTCTCGAATGACATCAAATATTTATGCCAAGATCCTGGGTTTTCATGTCATGCCCATGTGTCCTTCCTCTCCTGACGTCAGCGTGGGCCCTACATACCCCAAAAAATTTTGTAACTTATGTCATTAGGGGGGCTACAACTTTTACACTCCCTTGGACCCACAAAGAACCAGGGGCTGTACCAATTTCCCTATTTGACATTATGTCTATTTCTTGATTATTTTCTCTGAGAATGTGAAAACAAATTGTTTAGGTATTAGCTAGGAGAAGTTAGATTCTTTCAATAATTCTATTAATATTAGTGTCCTTGGGGGTAGATCCTTTGTGAAAGTATCTAATAGTATTTTTTGAGTCTCCCACTATGGATATTTAGTTGTTATGGTCTCCCTATATCAATAGTAATCCTTGATATACCGCATAGGCTTCGACCACATTTTTGGATTTAATTCTCAAATTATAAGACAACTCCGAAACTTGAATTCATCTAGGGTCATACACAACCCCTTCTACACCTGCCTCCCCTGGGTTTCCTTTTGAAGCCCCATCAAAACATAGTGTGTATCATTATTGAGATGTAATCCACAAGATATACTCATGAGGGGGTACTGAAGCTTCTAGTTTGATCTTTGGGAAATTTTAGGGGAGATGACAATTTTGACATTCAACTTAGCCATCCATAACTCCTCTCCTTTTTCTAATTTCTCCACATTCTCCACTTTTATTCTTCTAGAGTTTAAATATTCTCCCATTTGACCTATTTCATGGGAAACAACTCATGAGGGGAGAGGAAGGGTGTTTTTTAAGATAAATATATTTCTATCCAACCATATTTGCCAACACAAAAATCTCAAGGATGTCTTCCAGATACGATGGAAGGTTGATTTCTTATGAAAAGACCCCTTGTAAGCTTTTCTACACTTTCCAATCGGTACTTTGAATGATGAAGGATATACTATATTTTCCTTTAATTCCAAATATAGCATCTTAAAGACTTGTTTGGAGTATTCACATTCCAAAAAGAGATGTGTTGATGATTCAAGGGCTTGTTTGCATAATTCACATATGAATGGTCCTGAAAATCCTCATTTAAGCAGGTTTTCCCTAGTGAGAAATTTGTTTTGAACTAGTTTCCAAGAAAAAATGTTGACCTTTGGGGGGCCATCAATGTGCCATATTTCTTGCCATATATTATATTTTTTTGGAAGCCTGAGTTGCATGTTTAGTTTCTTATACCCCTCCTGAACCGAATATCCATAAGTTCCCCATCCCTTACTATCCATTTGTTGCAGATGCATTGGGGCCATCCCATTAATAATAAGAATAAAATATTGGTCATCCCTATAGAGGTGAGGAGGTATACCTCCCAAGTTCCAACCCTTCCATATTCTATTACTATGTCAGTCTGAGATGTCAAATAAAGAGAATTTTCCTTGACTTGATAACCACGCTCGAGAAGGTTCCAAGGATGAAAATTCTTTGAGGATCCCTACATCAGATAATAATTCCTCCAAAAGATTGATTTTCCTACCATTCCCCGGTATTTAGATGAGATAATCCCGAAAGAAAGGAAGGGAGGATTTTAAGAGTTTCTAGATAGGAGAGCCTGCTTTATTGTCTGGAAATAAGTCCAAACTTATTCCTCAATTTATTGTTAAATACTTATGGAATATATCTTTATTCTACCATTCATTACTTCCTATAACCAATATCCATATAATATTTTCCCCCAAATAAATATTTACCCTTTCAGGGTCCCAGACTCTGAGCTCTCCATGCTCTCTAGGTGCACATACCATGTTCTAGTTTACCATGTGAATTATTTTCTCATTATCTTTACCTCCTTGACATAAGAATTTGTGGATAAATTGATTCATGGCCTTTTTTATACTCATTGGAGCTAATAGGGATGAAAATTTAAATATTGGGAAGGAGGATAAAAATTATTTTAACAGGGTCAACCTTCTTGTCAGATTCAACCAAATTTCCCCCCATTTTTCAAGATGATATTTTATCTTTTACAGAATGACTTGACATGCCTCCCTAGGGAGTGATTTCAAGATAATTAGCATTCCTAGGTATTTGAAATACTTTCATTCAACTAAGAATGGATATTGAATAATGTTGGATATCCTCATTAGCGAACTACCTCTTATATTCCATGCAAAAAATTGGCTATTGATTTCATTAAAGTGTATATCCAGTATTTTAGAAGACCCTCCTAGCAACAAGGTGTGATCAACAAACTGGGAGTGGTTAATTCCCCTATCACCACATTCAATCTCAAACCGAGGATAGATATGGATCTACCTTCATATTTTAATATTTTGTTCAAAGCTTCTACCATAAGAACATACAACTAAGGAGAGAACGAGAAACCCTTCCTTAATCCTCTAGAAGATTTACAGAAAGGATTCGGTCGGCCATTAATCAAGGGGTCTATCCATGGATTGTTAATACAAGCTCCAATACAAGATATAAAGGACTCATTAAAACATGATTTTCTTAAGGCTTCAATGAGGAAACTATGCTTGACTCTATCAAATGCATTAGCCATATCAATTTTGATGAACATAATTTTTTCTCCATTTTCGTAGCTAGAGTGGATCACCTCCTAGACCAAGATTATATTGTCCCAGATCTTCCTTTTTTCAACAAAGCCCCCTTGATTCGAAAGAATAAGGTGTGATATCATTGACTTCAACCTGTTTGCAACAATTTTTTATAAGATTGTATACGATACATTTCAAAGAGATATGGGACGAAATTTTTCGAAAGAAGAAGCATTTTTCTCCTTGGGAATCAAGGCTAGAAAGGACGAGTTTGTGGCACCACCCATACTAAAGGATTTTCGAACATAGTGAACCATTCTAATGAAATCAAATTTTATAATTGGCCAACATCTTATATAGAAGTGTAAAGTGAAACCATCTTGAACTGGAGCTTTATCTAGATAAAATTGTTTAATAGCTTTGAAGATCTCTTCTTCAGATACCACCTTAGTTAATTCAACATTATTCTCCTTTGTTACTAGAGAAGGAATATGTGATATGAATTTTTCACACTTATCTTGGTCATCTTCCCAATCATCTACATACAGGGTCCCAAAGTGTGCATAAGTTGTCGTCTTAATTTCCTCAAAGGAGGATATTATCTCCCTTCACTGTAATTTTATTTCTTCAACTCTATTTCTCCATTGTCATTCCTTATCTTGCTTATGAAAGAAAGTAGTGTTTTTATCACCTTGTTTCAACCACAATGATCTAGATTTCAATCTCCAGATTGTTTATTCATCTTTAATAGCTTTCATGTATTAATGAAATGCTTTTTTTCCCAAGAAAATAAGTTTTCGTTTATTTCTGAGCTATCCATACTTCTCTATAAATCTTCCAACTATTTTTTCACCTCTGTACTTCTTCTCATGGAGAGGAATGAGAGTTCTCAACCTAGTCTTTGATAGCCTCTTTATTACTTTTTAACTTTTGTTCCCAAATATAGATAGGGGATCCAACCACCCATTCATGCCAAGTACGAGAGACTAAAAGGGATAAATATTGATTTTCCAACCACAAGGGGTTGATGCGAAAGGGAATGGGTCCTAGGTTTACCTCTTTTGTAAAATACAAAGAAATTGGATTGTCATCCGAACTTCCAAAAGGAATTATTTGAGAGGATATTTTGACAAGAAGGGGTAATAGTAGGCTATGAATGAGGAAAAGATCTATCATAGCATAAATATGACCCTTCCCTTCTCATTTCTTACTCCAAATATATTTTCCTTTGTTGGGGTAGACATCAAACCTATCCAAACAGGAAACCATATCTTCTAGTATTTCCCTAGAAGCGTCTCTTACTATGGATCCACCTCTCTTTTCTTGAACATCCATCTAGTTGTGTTGAAATATATAGCAATAATGAAATTTTTATGAAACCCAAAATCCATGATGCCAATAGGGAATCCCAACATTCTATTTTCTCCCAGTAATTATTGGGCTTGTAAACATTAATGGTATGATATACCTTACCTGAAGGAAGGTGTTTCATCTTGACCATTAGCCAATGTGATTCCTCAAATATGATTTCTTCATGGTAGATCACTACATTCCATAGAGTACATATTCCTCCTAATGCTCCACTTGCACTTATTTCTACTCCTATACTTGTTCTCCACAATTGTTGTAATTCATGAAGGGCTTCACGCCCTTTAATTTTAGTCTCCTAGATTAGAAGAATTTGGGGGTTTTCTTCTCTTATAAATTTTCCCATTGCTTCTTTCTTTATTCTTTATCCCCAGACCCCCACAGTTCCAGGAGACTATAGTCATTACTTACTAAAATATTTGGGTGCCCCYGCTTTAGAGGGATGTGAGGAGTTTTGAACCTTTGTATGGAGAACCATTCCACTTTTCCCATATTTTATGTATACTTATTCCAAAGTAGCTTGAGTACCAATATCTTTATCCTTATTATCCTSTTTTTCCCTTTTGTTTCGGTTGGACATCTTACCCACCTTTCTTTACCTTTGAKATCTTAGAGACCTCTATTTCTGATTCATCCCCARAATCCTCCTAGATATCTTCCTCCAATATAATAGGAATACCAGAAGTCCCACGAGAAGGGATATTTTTTGGGGAAGGATCCCCATGTTTACTTTCTTCCAACTCTTTCTCATTTGTTGTTTGTTCAACTTCCATTTCTTGATGTACTTTATTTTCTTCTATTGTTTCCTTCTCCCTAGTCTCTATTGTTTCTACTTCCACATTTTCTATGGATGCATACTTGTTTCTGCTGCATTCTACTACATAATACTCCTTCATCAGGGATTTCCCTTTCTTAGGGGAAGAGGGCGAAGGAATGGCTCCATTATAATGTTGTTGTGTCATCTCCTTTCTAGGGGATTTATTTTGTTTCTCTTTCTTCCATTGCTCCTGATCCTTTTCTTCTGGTTGGTCTACCTTTAGCTTGGAATAGTTCTTTGAAAAAAAATCATACTCAGGGAAGCCTTTGCATTTGAATGGGAGATTCTCATAATCAAATTTTTAGATGTAGGTCCAATTATCTAGGGTGAGATGGATAACCTTTGAAAACCCTTTTTTCAGATCTACTTCCACACAGAGACATGCGTAGGATTAAATTCCAACTCGTGGTTCAACTCGGTCAATGTATCTTCGCAATGTGTTTCCTATATTTTGCAAGGTTCCATCATTCTAGCAGTGAAGGGGGAGAAAGGCCAAGAATACCCACACTGGAACTGCTAAGGGAATGTCATTTTCAGGGATGAAATTGGGCATCCACTTATTCAAATATATTTCTCTTGATCCCATAAAGTAAGGACCAATATTGAAGATGATATCTCTATCATCTTTGTTTTCAAAGAGAAAACCAAAAAACCCCTTACCACAAAATGCTCATGACATTTTCCCTTGGATATTTTTCTTCTAGTTTAAATCTATCCATTACACCATTTCTCTCAGTGAGGGCCACAACCCCATGAACTCTACACTCAGTCCATTTTCAGCCAAATGAAGAGTGAATGGACGGGAAGTGGAGGAGTGAAATGGAACTTTGGGGATGTCATCTATTTTATTCACAAAAAAGGGAAGGGAGAGAAACTGTAATGATTTTGGTGTAGAAAGTGATTAAGGCCTAAGAGGCAGCGATACTTGGAGGTGGAGAGGGGGAAAGAGAGGTGCATCCCCACAAACCAAAAACCATGGGAGTTGTGAACTCAAAAATCCTAAGGAAACCCTAACCGCAAAGAGATTTTTTATTACTCAGATCAATTTCTACCTATTATAAAGTGTGGGTAGCCTACATTCGAGACGAGGCTAACAAACATTTGTGAAATATTTCAGATTCATCATTACAACAATGTTCAATAATAAATTATGCTCGATATATTAACCTACAATTATTGTGAAAGAATGCATGAAAATCCTTTAAGGAAGAAATACCAGTACAAGCAAGACCTCTAAACCAATTCTAAGCATCTCTTTCCCAAGAAAACATAAAAAAATTCAATTAACACATCTTCATGAACAACACCTAACATATTCATATAATCATGAAAATATTGTAAATGTTGACCAGGGATATCATCATCATATTCTCAAAACCGAGGAAAATATTTACCCCATCATTAGGAAAACCAAGTATAGCAGGAAAATCAAAAGGAGGGTACTTCATAGCTACTATGGAAGTAGTTGAGTTTTCCATTAAAAGTTTGTGGAGACACTTAAACATAAAGTCTCTAGGTGAAATTTTTCTTCAAAATGTTTTCTTTAATATATCAAATGATTTTTGTTATGTTCATGTTCACAACCAGGAGTCAGAACTTAAACTGTATCGCACCCTAGGGAAAATAAACATTTTTAACCTCTATCCTGGACAACAATGCCAAAAGATGTTGTTCCTAAAAATTTCCCCTGGCTAGGGAACAATGTCAAGGAATACAAAGAGGATTTTATAAACCTCTTCCTACTTTAGGATTTCAATATGCCACTTGATCCAAAGGGGGGAACCCTCAATTTGTCACCAATATATTTTTTCTAAGTTACCTTGGAGCAATATTTTAATATGAAATCTTAATGCCAGATTTGGATATAAATGAAATAATAAAAACTAGAGAATAAAATGTAGACGGAGAAAGACAACAACTCCAAACAAATAATGAAACCAGGGTCTCTCCAATTAGCACCTTTATCCAACATGCAAAGCAATGGAAGATTCAGAAGATGGGTCTTAATACCAACGAAAATATCATGGTATTCCATGGTACCGAGGATAACATAAATAAAAACTAAAACAAAAATATGTGCAATCTTGCACACAATTGATCAGAAGAAAGTGTATGGAAATTGATTTATGTGTAGGATGCTCTTTAATATGAATAACTAGTAATAAATATGAGACTTCTTATAAAGTAGTTAAAGGAAATGTCCTAACTATAAATCTGAAATTAGTTTAAACAATAATAATAAAGTGGAAAACAAATCTTAGTTATGATTCAACACATATTTAGATACAACAATAAATAAATAACATGAGATAAAGTATGAACATTGTTCCTATATCAGTGCTAGAAGTATTTGATTCCACCGGAAATTTTTTGTTTAATTCAGGAACTGCTAGGACATGAGTAGTGTACATGTCCTTATTTAATTATGTGAAGGCTTTCTTAGCAGTAGGTGTCCAATGAAATCCATTATTTTTAATAAGTTCGGTCAATGGCTTAGAAATTTTTCCATAATGGTGGACAAATTTCCTGTAATATCCTGTGAGACCAAGAAAACCCCTTAGGTTCTTTAAGGTCTTGGGTCATGTAGATTCCTTCATATAGTGTATCCTTTTGGGGACCAATTTTACCCCTTCTCAACTCACAATGTGTCCAAAGTATTCAACTTCATTGGTTCCAAATGAACATTTGGTATTTTCACAAATAATTGGTTTTTGTGCAGGAAGTGAAGGACTTTGTCCACTTGAAGAAGGTGTTTATCCCAAGTGTGGTTGTAAATGAGGATGTCATCAAAGAAAACCAATACAAATGTATGAAGGTAAGGTTTCAATAATTTAATCATGATACTTTAGTAGGTGGATGGGAAATTGCAAAGGTCAAAAGGAATGACCAATAATTCATAATGTCCTTCATGAGTTCTGAAAGTAGTCTTCAAAATATCTTCCTCCTTCATCCCGATATGGAGATAGCTAGAGAAAAAGTCTATTTTGGTGAATACACATGCACCTTGGGGTTCACCCAATAGATCATCAATTATCAGAATGGGAAACTTACCTTTTATGGTCAATTTATATAGGTCACATGCGCCAAGTATTGGTGAAGAATATGGGCTGGTACTGGGGCGAATTACCCCTGCCTCCAGTAATTCCTATACCATAAATTTTGTTTCATTTTTTTGAGCAAATGGATATATTTAGGGATGTAAATTGATGGGTTGACTGCTTGGAAGGAGAGGGATGATATGATCATGCTTACCCCTGGAGGGAGGTAAGGTTGTGGGAATCTCAAATACATTGGTGTACTTGTCCAAGATGAGTTGCAGGTTGGGAGGAACTATGTGAGAGGCATGTTCAGTGACCTGGATGGAATTAAATTGATAAATCACACCATGGTGGCCTTTCTTGAATTTGTTTTTCATCCTGTGAGAGTTGATAATTTTGAGAGAGTCCTCTTGGAGACCTCAGAGGGCGTAGGGGTGAGAATCTTGGGTGAAGCTCATATATAATTCTTGATAATACATTGTGATTGGACCCAGAGTGTGAATCCATTCCATTCTTAATACAATATCAAAACCACCCATGGGAATATAGAACATGTGTTATTTTAGAGTATAATCACCCATTTGGAGTTTGACATTCTCACAACGACCCCAACACTTCATAGTACCACCATTAGCGATGAGGATTTGAAAATTAGAAAAAGTGTAGACAAATTAATGGATCTCATCAAAAATCCTGTGGTGAATAAAATTATGAGTGCTACCACTATCAATCAACACCATCACCGGCCTATGTTTGATGTATCCCTTGAGCTTCAATGTCTTCGGGGCCAAAATACATGAGAGTGCATGAAGTGATATGACAGATTCCTCTGGTTCCATAGAGGTTACAATTGGAGCTTCGACGTGATCACTTGGTGGAGCCTTGTCTGGGTCAGGAGACTCATCTGATGGGATGTATTCAAAAGGAGATGAAATGGATGCATCAATATGGAAGAACTTTTGTTCTTTACATTTATGCCCTGGTGAATACTTTTCCTCACAATAGTAACAAAGTCCTTTCTTGCGACATTCCTCCATTTCATATGGAGATACCTTTTGGAGCTTCAATGTTTGTGTCAGAGATGGGTGATCCATGGGGCGAGGTCAGGTTAGAACTGGAGCCTTCATGGGTGGGGCCTGAAGGAAAATCTCTTCTTCCTTTGCTAATTGACATGCTTGCAGCCAGGTAATAGAATGATGCATGCTCACATGATCTTAGATGGATTCCTTTAATCCACTGATAAAACATTCAAGGTCAAATGCATCATATAATCCCTTATTCTAGATAACCAACTATTCAAATGGCATGATGAAATCTGTGACTTATCTCGTTTGGCCCAGCTTGGTGAGTCTACCCAAAAAATTTGATTCCCTATCAAAATGGGCACAAACTGCTTTAGTGAACATGTTCCAAGTGGGTATTCCTAGATAAAATTTCATATGCCACTACCACCACTTCCATCATTATTGATCCAGATACAAAACCCCTACATGGATTTTGGTCTCATCATCCCAAATATTATGGAGGGAGAATTATTATTCCATTTGAAAGACCCATCCTGTTGGGTTGGATCCATCAAATTTATACATGTCAATTGTGGGAACCTTATTACAACAACGTGGAGAACCCCAAGGAAAGTGGGAGGAATGAGTATAGTCATAATGGGAATGTTGATGGTCCTCTAAATTGGGATCTACCTACTTACCTTTTGTTAATTACTACATGGCTTCACAGATAATTGCTTGGATTGGTGCATGGAAGGACTCGTTGATTTTTGTTTGTATGGTAGAGAGGATGGAATCCATTTGTGTTTCTAAGATGGAAAACCTAGTTTCCCAATCTTATTGGGCCTAAGCTCAGGTGGTTGGCATGGTAGTGGCTTAGTTAGTAGATGGGGTTTCTAGACGAAAATCGGGACCAAAAAAAGTGACATGTACCAAGGTGATCAAGACAAAGATAGGAGTCCAATGGGATAGGTTTCAAATAAGGGTGTCTGGGAAAGGGGCGAGACGATGGAGAAAAAGAAAGGATTAAAAGTGAAGGGTACCATTGCGATGAGAATGAAGAGAGGAATGAAATGGACTAGGCTGAAAATAATGGTCTTGGCAGGCCCCAAACTTGTTTTTTTTTACTCCTGTAGACTTATACTCCACCCTAAATACTTCTACAGTGGCAAAATTCCCAAATTCACAATAATAAAAAATGTCGGTAGGGAGTGTTTATGTAGAAAAAAAAATTGAGAGGGGCCAATTTGTAGTGCTAAATATTAGTTGTTTTCATGCCAAGGGTTAGGGCTTGCAAGGTGTCTACATTCAAGGGTTTTCCCTATACTTTAGCTCTCTTATATATGTGCGGGGTACAAGAATAGTACTCAGCCTAATATCTCAAGGCACCAACTAAGGAGGATAAATCATGCCCTTATCCATACTACCTAACTACCCAAGTACTAGAGACTCGCTTCTCGAGTGTTGTTCTCGGTGACACTATAGAATTCAGGTGACCAATTGGTTTATCTATGGAGGTATTCAGGATTCCTAGGATAATCTATATACATGTGTATTACTCCCCGACTACGACTTTATGCATGTAACGACCGATATCTATAGCTTAAAGATGTCAGAATACATATCTACCCTGGAAAATAAATTAACCCACCAGTCTTTCCCTGGAAAGAGTTTTGATACCACTTGAAATATTCTAGATATAATATAGTAGGAAAAAAAAATGTTTAGCAAGCAATGGTAGAACAACCATGATATAACCAGATCAATATGAGAATAATACCAGAATGACACCATAAATAGCACCTTTATTAATTATAGCAATGTTCACTTGCCTCTTCGAGGGGGAACCTCCAACAGAGAAGAACTCTATCACAATAATATCCAAGACAAAAATATCCAATGCCTCCTACTCTTATTTATACTAATTCTACCTTCTAAGGAAACGTCTAGAGGAATATCTTTCTAGAACCAAAAGCTTTTATTAGGTCTTCTTACATTGACTGATTCTCATTTATTTATTAGGCCTTATTAACTAATGTGGGCCTTTATTACATAGAAAACATATCCTACTAAATAATG
The DNA here is from genome assembly GCA_010110895.2 of Picea sitchensis. Classification (NCBI taxonomy): domain Eukaryota; kingdom Viridiplantae; phylum Streptophyta; class Pinopsida; order Pinales; family Pinaceae; genus Picea; species Picea sitchensis. Next base: position 69,426 of record SNQJ01S0045585.1, read on the forward strand.
ACCCATGGAGAGGGTTTAGGATCAGATCCTAACAATGGGGGTGTATATGAGAGGGGATAACCTTGGTGCAAGAACATGCTTTTGATTTGAAAGCTTCATTATTCCATTAATCTCTGAGTAGTATCCCTTGATCTGGAAATTTACTTTCCAATGTCTCTTCCTCTCTCCTATATGATTGTTGGTTGTGTTCCTATCCCTTCTAGGTCATTTGAGGAAGTACTCCATTGTTGAGTTGATGCTTGAAGTGTTTAGTGGAGGGGCTCAGGAGGCCGGTTTCAAGGAAGTGTAGTCAGTCAGAATCAGGCCATAACTCACCTATTCATGCTAATTAATAAAAGAGTGATATTTCCCTCCAATATATGTGCAATTATGTTTAACTAGTTCTTATATGTTGAATTTGCTTTATGTATCTAGGTTTACATATTGCATTTATAATTTAATTTGCTAATTGTCTTGTTGCAGTATCTACTTGGTTTCTTCTGCTTACTATTAGAGACAAAGGTCTAAATAAAGTCAAAGGTTGAGAGTGAGGATCTTCATCAAACATTTGAATACAAGGTACATAATCCTTCTTTCTCTCTTCTAAGTAATCATTTATTTATTAATTTGTATGTTGGAGGATAGGTTCAACCTTTTTTATACGGTTGTGATATGTGGTTATGTAGACCAAAGTTCATAGGGTAGAAAATCCCATAAAAGAATTGGCGACCATACTGGGGATATTTTTCTCCTATTTTGGGTCGGTTTAAGGGATCTTATGATTTCTTGTTTTTCTTGTTTTTTGGGCTTGTTGTCGAGCATTTAGTACCTCTTAAGTCATTTCTAGTTTCTAGAAGCTTCCTTGTTATTTGCAATTTCTCTTTTTTGAGTTTTTTCTAAGGTTTACATGCTTTGGTTTTGTATGAACCACTTATATATGCGATTCACTTCAGTTTCAATCGCGTACATACACTCTTCATAGTGTACACAGTTATGTACAGTTCTAGAAAGTTTCTATTTGGGCCATTTCCTGGTGTCTGGGAAGTTATGAGTTGGTTGTTCAACATTTTCCTGAACCTTCTCTAGTTGTTTTTTTCCTTTGAATGTTATATCAAGTCTATCTAAACTTTAAAATTTGATAAAAAAATATTTTTCTTTTATTGGTTAAGATTTTGTATATAAGGTTTTAGGTGGGTTGAAAGGTTATTATTGAGTGGTTGGACTATACTTCCAGTTGATTGTTTTGTTTCAGTGATCTTGGACTATCGTTTTTATTCATCTTTTCCTTCTTTCCTTTGTTCATAAAAAGAAAATACAAAATGGCACTATAGTTTTAGTTTTTCTCTTTTTAGTAACAAAAAGGACAAAATATCTTGGTTTTTGGTTATTTCTTCTCTTGTTCCCTTTCTACTTAATTTTTTTCAAGAAAAGAGCTCATTTTCTAGCACTAGGGTATTTTATGCATTTTCTTGTTCTAAAAATGTTGTTGTTTTTGTTTTTGGGTAGCCTATTATAAAAATAAAAGAATGTTGTTGGCAAAGTTCCTTTATACTCTGTTTTCCATTTACCCTAGAGTGACAATGTAGTGTTCATTGGAATTCAAAAGAAAAAATCATTTTAGGCTTGCATTTCAAAGTAATCTTAGATCTTGCATACAAAGAAAAAATATATATTTTTCCATTTTGAAAATCTCATAAAATAAGTGTATTGTACCTTTTTATTTGAAGGACAAGTTTGTTTATTAAGAATAATATTTTTAAATCTTTTTCTTCTTGAGTCATAGAAAAATCATGAGTTTCATTCTCGTTCCCCTGAGTAAAAAAATCAACTAAAATTATCGCTTAATATAAAAATCATTAGAAATTTTCTTTATAGGGTCCACTAACTAGTTCAAGCTGGGGCCTTGGATTAGGTTTGAGAGGTAACTCTGCAAGTCCATGAAAAGAGACATAGGATTCTATGATAGGGAGAGAAACTCCAATTGTCGTATAGGCATAGTTGGGAGCCTCCTCAAACACATGAACTAAACACAAGGTCATGTGAGGAAGAGTAGAGAAGATAAACCCTCTGAAACTTGACCAAGAGTAGTGGATTGAGCATATTTGGGGGGTTTTCTTGAAATGAAACTGACTCATTTGGCATTATTCCTCTGTGAATTTTGGACTCAGTTGAATTTTTCCTGAAGTGATATTGGCCCTCTTGGTGTCAACACTATAGAATATTTGTACTTATTTTGATATTTTATAAAGTGACACTAAACATTTTGTAGACAATCCTATTGGCGAGCTTCTGACTCAGTTATCCTACCCATACACTTTGTCCCGACTATCAACTATACCACGAAGTCCGATTGCGAGTTGGTGAATTTAGTGGCCTATAATTAAGTTGACACACAAGGTGACTGTGAGGGTTGTATCATGGTACCTGAGATAGACTTTGCATCGCACTGTCAGTACCCCTTGTGGGTGTCATCATGAATCCTTAGAACTTGAGCCAAGAAGGGTTGTCAACTGGAGTTGAGGGTAACTATTTCTCATGGCCATTGTATTTCCTTTGTGAGTGATTTGGATGATCAGGATTCATCTTCCTCAGTCAGAATCATTCATAAGGGTAGTTTGTTTCGTTTCTATCCCTTCTTTTACTTTTATTTTGGTGATCTATGTTTGTACTAGTTTGTCCTTTAGTAAATTTTTTGGGAGCTACCTTGAATCATGCATTCAAAGTGTAAGACGAATCGCTTCACCATTCTCAAAGGGTTCAAGGACTTTCTCCAGAAAGGGTGGAGACATCGTCGCCTCTGCAGAGGAAAAGACTAGACCAGGATGGTTCTTTTGAGTCTCCTCACTCTAGAGAAGTTGTTTCCAAACCACAACCTTTAGGATAAATCACTTCTACACTGGAGGTAACGCGAATTTTCGATCTTGAAGTTGAAGGCTTTGTTATACCTTGGAATCCTCTATTAAATGGACCTTATGATCTAATCCTTGTGAAAATACTACCTTTTGAGGTTGCACACACTCAAGGTTATTTGATCCAACAACATATCATGGGAGATAATAATAATTTTCTTGAGAGAAAGAATCACATGCTCCTTTTTCGGAAATAGGAGGAGGCAGTACAACACCTCATTTTCCCTCAAACCAGATGACGAGCGACATCCAAGTAATGACATCTCCTTTGATTAGTGGTTCATTTTCAGTGTCAACTAGACCCACTTATATCGTTTCTAGTATTCATCCCATGTATTATGTCACTAATGCCTTTACATTTAGGATGTCATCAACTGATGAAAGTTCTATTACAATCCCAACACAACCATTTATTTAGGGTTATAGCTCAGGAGCAGGGAGTTCGTGAGCTCCTTTGCAAGATTTTCCTTATTTAGGGATTTAGATATCTCCTTGGAAGGTATCCCCCTATGCTAGGGGACACATATCCATAATGAGTCCTTCACTTGAAAGTGGATTCTTTCAGTCATATAGGCCTGCAACAGGGCCTAGAACTTCTGGTGGTGGGGGCAGAGAATTTTCATCCAACATTTCAGTTTGTTCCATGTCATTCTTTCTCTATTCTTCTTTTGGGAATGCTCCATTCTCCTCATATACTATATCATTAGGGGCAACCCCTTCCATTGTTAGTGGAATCCCATGACATGTTTTTTTCCCTCACAAGGGATGTCTTCAAGTTCTAATCCTTTTCAGTCTTTTGGGAGAAGAAGAGTGGAGGTTGTCATTTTACTGGTTCTAGAAACATTGGTTTTTATCAAAATCTAGGTCAGTTTATGAGTTGTTCCTAAAAATCTAGTGCCAATTTAAATCTAGGGACTTCTCTTTAGGATCCTAACCAATCAAGGTTTGTCAACCATTTAATTCCTTCCTCCATTTCTCAACGAAGGATACCTTTTCTGGAAACCCTTCATCTTCCATATTTTTCAAAGTTTATGAATGATTTGATTCTTCATGACCCTAGTTTTCCTATGGTCCATACCAAACTTCCTTCCAATATACCAAAATTTGAAGGTAAGAATGATAAATACCCAAGAGATCATGTAAAAACATTTCATTTAGTTTATCTTCTAATTCGTTGAACGATGACTCTATCTGGTTACAATTATTCCAACGCACCCTCACTAGGGGTATTGCTAAATGGTATAAAGAGCTAGAGGGGTCGAAGTTCTGAACATTTAATGATTTGGCGATGGTATTTATCAATCATTTCTAGATTCCTATTTGATATGATGATGGAACATAACTTTTGGCTAGTTTTGTTTAAGACAAATCCACTCACATTTTCGATCAAATTTAGGAATGGAGGAGAGAAAAGAGTTTGATCAATGCCATGGTTCCTCCTAAATTTATTTTAGAATGGTTTTTGAAGTCATTATTGGCTTATATTTCTAAGAATGGCATGAATTCAAGAGTGTTACAGAGGAAAACGTGATCTTTAGAGCATAACAGTTGGAGCTAATTTACTCTCAATTAGGCATGCTCTATGATATAATTCCAAATGCATCATGATTGAACCTTGACCCAATGAAACAAAAATTTGGACCACATGCTGATGGTATTCTTGATTCATAAAAAATAGAACCCACAGATCTTGTTTCTAACTAGATGCAACAATTGTCTTGTTAAGAACCAAAGACTTGAATACAAAAACACCACCAATATTCAGAGAAAAATATATAAGAACCACACTTTTATTATAAGAAACCCCTTGAGGTAGGGAAACACCATACAATGCATCCTATTAGAAAGTTATCCTCTCTTATTCACTTTCCTCTTCGAGGGGGCTTCCTCCTATTGAGCTACTACCCCAAATACAATACTTCTCTTCATATCCCATTACATTGCTTGAACCCCTTTATATAGTTCTACCAACAACCTAAGGTCATTCTAGAGGAGGAAACTTCTAGTAAGTACTCTTACATTTATTATATTTAACTACCATAGTGCACCTTATTTAATAATATAGTGGATTTAGTCCACCTTACATTGATTTTCCTCCACTATTATAAATATGGGACCTTCAGGCCCCCCACTACCTCTCTAGATACCTAACATGTCCATTCAAAAAATTGTGGCTAGTCAGGCCCCTAGTTTGACCAACCTCGTTTCCCATTCCTCAAATGTACAAAGTGTGCAGTCAACAACTCCAAATTCTCCTCAACAACCCAAAGGGTAAAATAAAGGAAAGGGAAAGAAAGTTTGTGGGGATAATGATAAAAGGTTGGTAATAATGATGAGGGGGGGAAGAATGAAAAAAAGAAGGTGAAATTCCATTGCAATATTTGTAAGGGAGATCACATGACTCATCTTTTCCCCAATATAGAGGAATCTCAAGACTTTTTAACACAACAAAAACCTGTTGTGTTGACTAACCCATTCCCACAAGGCCAAAATATAATGCAAAATGCTTCCAAGAAACCTAATGTGGCTAGGGGAAATCAGGGTACCCCCATGCAAGAATCTGGAACATCGAATGTCTATATGATGAATTTGGATCTTCATTTGTAAATCAGATCTCGTGATTACGGGAATATCGAGTCTACAAAGAAGGATAAAGAGTCAACAAAAGCATCGAACTCTCTTCGTATAGAGAAACCGACGACAGAAAGAATACCTCGCATACCAAAAGGTGTGTATAAATGTTCATCACACAATCCAAACACTAGAGAGGATCAAAATTATTCTATTGCTGAAGATTTGGCCCAAACACCATGTGTTATTTCTTCTCTGGAAGTTCTCCAAAGTTTCCCATTGCAACAAAATAAATTGTTTTCTACTTTAGGGGATTCTAAATCACTATCCATCATTTTTTATAATTGTAACACTAGGCCTCACCTTCCATACTATGTTACATTTTAGATTATAATGGTTTACACCACAATGTCATTTTCGAAAACTATTTTTCGCATTTTTATGGATGAAGGTTCCTTAATGTGTGTCATGTAGTTATAATGTTGGTGAGCTATTGGATCACCCAAGTTATATCTGTCTCCTACATTTCTTATGGAATTCAATGGTTTTTATTTTAGACCACGTGGGATTATCCCTTCTTTCCCGATCCAATTAAAAGGAAAAATTGTGTGCAGGATGTGC
>SNQJ01S0045585.1:75515-85688 GCA_010110895.2 Picea sitchensis
CAACCAAGTTATCAATCCCCTCTATCCAATAGGGCGCGCAATGATCCCCTCGTCAGGATTCATGCCATCACTAGGTGATAGATGTGACGATAACCCTAGTGCTACATAACCTATCTAGACCAAGGACTCTAGCTGTAACCAAATCACTAGGAGCCGAGCTACTGACAAGAGGCTACATCCATACCCCAAGTAACAGGTCGGCCATACCCAAGATAACTACAATCAAAGGAAAATGTCAAGCTAACACCCGACTCCGCCAACAACGCGTACAATAACTGATAAGCCAGACGTTTAAGTGAGAAGGTCGAACTGTTACCAAGCAACTAAGGTCATAAATGTTATCATAATGCACACTAAGAAAGGAACTTAACCAAATCAAATACGCTTATCAACAATTGTAAACTATCCATTTAAAATAAGTGATCTACCTAACATTTTAAAGGTGCTCCACACTGCTTCAAAAAGGAATCAACATTATGGTCTAGAGGGGCTAATCCTGAATGTGATCAATGTCTATTATTAATGCCACTTCAATGCTATCCTTTCTGCCATTTTATGTTGTTATGTGGTTATAAATAAAAGGCAATTGACTCTATTCAAAGAAATTTTAATGCTATCTTGTTGTTTATGAATAATTGTCACCTCGATGTTATTCAATGAGAATTAATGCTATTATTAAACGCTATCTAAATCAAGCTATACATTACATAAAAATCAATCTATACATTACAAGATATATAATGCCAAATAAATCAAGCTTGAAGCTACATGTTATAAGAAAAGTCACTATACATTCAATGAGATTTAATGCCATATAAATCAAGCTATACATTCAATGAGATTTAATGCCATATACATTCAATGAGATTTACTGCTATATGCATTCAATGAGATTTAATTGCATATTCGTTTAATGAGATTTAATGCCATATACATTCAAGCTATACATTCAATGAGATTTAATGCCATATACATTCAATGAGATTTACTGCCATATTCATTAAATGATATTTAATGCCATATTCGTTTAATGAGATTTAATTCCATATACATTCAAGCTATAAATTCAATGAGATTTAATGCCATATAAATCAAGCTATACATTACAAGAAATCTATTCATTACAGAAATCTATATAGAAATCTATACATTACATAAATCAATGAGATTTAAAGCTATACATTACATTATAGGTAAAGGGAAGGGTGGTCAAAAGACAAGGTTGGCAAAGATACACAAATACACAGATATAAGTGGCAATTCACAGAGATTAATAAATACATGAAGATGCAGAGATAAAGGCAAAATCACATGGGTTAACCAATGGCAAAATCACTGAAATCTTGCATGATTTATTTCATGTTTTTAATTACTGCTAACAACTAATGTTGATATTAACAAAATACAAGATGAAGACCCTGTGACCTAACTAGTTTCCCCCTCCAAGCCCTAGGATGGTTTCCTTTGATTGGAATGACCTTATTGAGCCTCATCTTCCTTCTGCTGAACCTTTTCAAATAAGGGTTGAAGTTAATTCAACAAACATTTATCGATGTATCATGGATGAAGGATCCTCTGCAAGTATTTTATCCTCCTCGGTCTGGAAATTCTTGGGATATCTTGAGCTTGTGTCTTCTTTGCATGAACTGTTGGCTTTTGATAGATTCCCTAGTGAATATTTGGGGGTTCTTCCTCAGTTACCTATATTGTTAGGTGGGAAGACTTTCCTTGTTGACGTTATAGTGGTGCAAGGCCCATTAGATTTCAATATGCTTCTCGAGCGTGATTATGTATATGCTATGAATGTTGTGGTGTCTACGTTCTTTCGGGTGATGCATTTCCCTCACAATGGAAGCATTGTCACTGTTGACCAACTGGCACCTGATAATCACCATCCTAATTCGGCGATATTTAAAACTCCCCCTTTACATGTTCCCAGTGTTCGTGTAGACTCGACCCCTCCACGGGTTAATTATGTGGCATCTTATCCTCGATGTTCAATTTCTTCTGAACGGGAACCTGTGCAACCATGTTTGCCATCCCAAGACTTGGTCTCAACAATTGATTCATTGGTTTATCCAATGGGGGCTTGGGATCCCTTGCTTCCCCCTCTTGGTACGAGTGATTTTAAGTCTCCTTCTGAATTTGATCTTGTTGTTTGCAGATCCTCAAGCTCTCATACTTGTGATTCTTCACTAATAGACTCTACCAGTCTTGACCATAACCTCCATCATCAAATAGAATATGGTCGATTCAGTTCACCCTTTGGAACTGTAAACCCTCATTTGTGTGATTTCTCAGATTTTGAATTGCCTTCAGATGAGGCTATCCTTGAAGCCATGACTACAGTTTCTATACCATGGGAGGACTTACACTGTGGTTTGTGTTTTCTTCCCTCTTGGGACACTTTCCAAGTTGACTATCGAAGAGACTCTTGGTCGGAGCCTAGTAGTGGGCTCCGCCTGAACTAGTTTCATACATGAGTCGTAGCCCCCATTGAGTCTTCTTTTAAGCCCTTTTTAGACCCTCTAAACATGAAAAGATTATTGAGCGATCTTGTGGCCTTTCATGCTCGTTAAACTGAAATTTGAAGTCACGTCTATTCGGTGGTGGTTTACCCCTTTTTTAGTCCAGACGGTCAACTGTACGAATAAAGGTATACTCTTAGGAACTTCAGTTCTCTAGAAGAGTAATCTCAGGTATAAATTTAACCCTTTTTCGGGCCTGAGGGACTACATTTACGAAAAAGGAACCCCCACGAAGTCCATAGTTAAGCTCTTTTCAGACTCCCCAAAATTGAAAAGATCGTTGAGTGACCTTATTCTTTCACACTCGTTAAAATGGTCTAGAAGAACATTCCTGATGGAGTCCATAGTTAAGCTTTTTTAAGACTCCTTAAAAATGAAAAAATGGTCGATTAATATTGTCTTTATCACACTCATTAAAATGGTTTTGAATAGATGTCTTTTCGGTGCTAGTTTACCCCTTTTTTGAACCGACTAGACTACCTTTGAAAAAGGTGCCCCAGTGGAGTCTCCTTTTACGTTTTTTAGACTCTCTAAATATGAAAAACCACCGATCTTACCTTCTTTGGGCTCGTTAAACTTACATCAAAGGACGTTACCATTGTGTGTTTTGTTAACCGCGTTTGCATACTTGTGTCTTTGGTCTAATGCCAACTCCATGTTGCTCTCAACTAAACCATCTAAAGCATGCCTTATACACAAGCCTTGTAGCTCTTTTCCTCTTCATCTTGACACCTTTGGTCCCAGGAGGGATTTTTCCCAAGTGTCCTTTCTTTGAACATCATTTTTTTCCTTGCACCTCGAACTTCTATGTTTGCAACACTCATTCCTCCTTTGTAACGTAACATTCTTTTATTCTTTTTCCAAAATTATTGAAAAAGACAAAAAAATCAAATATACCCCAAAAAGAGGAAGGGAAAAGTAGTTTCTTTGTATTGGCAGCATAATGAGTCACCCTTGGATAAAGCACATCTATCCGTTTGTTCGTCAAACTATGGGATTTAATATGACCTTAGGAAGATTTTCTCTCTACATAGATCTATGTCCTCCTCCGTTTGGTTATTCTTCCAAACATATGGAGAGTTTGCGTTGCCTCCTACATCATGAACTTATGTCAAATGCTATGTTGCCTGAGTCTCACAAGTTGTCGTGCTATTGTTCAAGGGAATTTTTACCAAGCTTGAGTTGAACCCTCTACAGTTTGTCTCTTGCCCTCATGCATGGCCATCCTGAAAGTCCAATCGAGTCTTTGTTCGAAATCAATGAAGCCTTCAGTCTGATAATCAAGAGTCTCTAGTCCATGACCGACGAGCCATCGAAAACCTCCGGGTAGTGAATTCGTACACTCATATTACACTCCTACCCGAGTTTTGAATATTTTGAAGTTGTTTCTCGAGCTCCGAAGACCTCATCTCCAACCATCAGTCCTTATCAGCTTCTAGAATATGGATACTCTACATGTATATCTGTTTGATTTCGAGATGTAGCTCCGCTGTGTATTGCTCGCGGCTACACTTTATATAGTTATATGACATGGATCTACAGTGTATTTGATTGGTCGCTATGATTTTATTTCATCCCGAGCATGGGTATGCCCGCCTCGGTGAGACAATTATTATTTTTCAGAAGGCACCTCTCGATTTCTGGTCCTTGGGCTCACTTGTTTGGAATGTTGGTCAAGATTGTTAATGTATTTCGGCCATCAGATGCTCTTTTGACCTCACACATTAGGGGGAATCTGTTATAACCCTAATTTGCACCAGACATGCTTACCTGGCATCATGCCATCTCAGATTCCTTCTTTCCCAAAACACTACTGAATAAGTCTTCTTAAAAACCCCTTTTATAAAGGCTAAGAACCCCTTTTATAAAGGCCCATGCGCCTTGCTCCATTACTGCACGCATGTACACACTAGCTCACCCAAGACAACCCGCGTGTACCTACAAAAGCATGAAAAAAAGAAAGTTGATGACAGAACACACATATTTGGGTAAGTTAACTAAACCTTTCGACCATGCATGGTCGATCATTCGACCAAACACCTAGCTCCTTCTAACCTATAAAAGAAGGGGTAGGGGTCCCATTTGAAAGGAGGATCATCATAGTAAAGAAACTATACCTGATTAAGCATTCCCTTTGTCCCAACCTTTAGCCATCCTTGTGCAAAGAGAAGTATAAAGAAAAGCAGTTGGAAGATAGTGGAAGAGGAGCCAAGGACTAGGATCGAGGAGAAGTAGCCGACTTTATCATTGTAAGGTATCATTGTGAATTTAATAAAAGAATTGCTTTTTCCATCCTGCCATATGAGATTGTCATTATTGGAATATTGATTGTATGATTGATTAAATCTCTAACACATTAGTTCATAGATCAGAAACATGTGGAGTTCTTTGTTTGTCTTTAGTGAATGTAGGTCAGCATTGGGAGGAGAGTTGCAGTCAAAGAATGACCAAGCACGAAAAAGGATCAACATCAAACACCAAAAATAAGGTACATCAACTTAATCTCTTGAGCCTTGTATTTACATATGAGTAATGGGGGTTTAGGCATGGGATGATGGTAAAATGTAAGAATCTTTAGGTCATTTATGCATGCATGATAAAACCCTTAGTGATAGTCCATAGGAGGGATTTCCCACCCACAACACTTAGGTACCACATAGGTTACTTGCAGGGGTTATTCTAAAGGTACCCTGGGTTAGATAAGGGTCGGACAACAAACAACCTTTATGGAGGATTACCTCTCCGGGGGGATCTAGCCGACTGGTTGTTAATCCCATGAGGGAATTATAACTTATTTTATTACCTTCGATCCTTAGCAGGGAGTCTCAGGCCCCTCTTGGGCAAGGCATACCTACTTTAGGGAGGGAGGCCCCTTTCAACCACTTTATCTTGTTTGTGTGGATATTGGTCATTTGATTATTTTTGGTGTGCTCTTTGATTACTAGTTGGCCTTAGGATTTGTTTTTAAATCTTGAGTCTTAAGTCATTGTGGAGTCAGACCAACTTCCCCACCGGTCTCACCGCTTACTACAGTTACCACCGAATTTCCAGTCTTTGCCTTCTAAAAGGCTTAGAGTTATTAGACTTGGTACACACACCTCCACTTATCAGACTTGTGATTCTACAAGGATGAGTACTGAACTGAGTCATCAAAATGTTGGGAGCCCCTTGACTCCCACACCTACTATAGTTAATGGCACCCCTTTGACTCTTGTAGACACAATGGTTGTACTGTCAGAGGCACCTATCATCATTGTTTCCCATCCTATAGTAAATGATAAACCTATTGACAAGAAACCATTTGGGTCTCTTGGTCACTCACCGAGATATAATGTTCAGTCCATCCCTATGGCCTCTAGTCCTTTTTCCTATGATATTCTAAATTTTACCTTGTATTTTTCAAATTCCATCCCAGTTGTTGGCCCTAATGCTAGAATTGGATTCAGGGCACAACTCCTCCTTATACAACATTCTCGCTTGGTGGCTCTTAGATCCCTTAAATGACCCCTACATTGGGATGCATACCTTATTTTAACCCCGGGTCTAATCCTGTTTCTTCTGGGTGGAGCAATCAACCTGGTGGACAAGCTTCTGCTCAATTTCTGTTCTATACCCTCACCTCCTTAGTGTCTATTCTGACCAACACATTTGGCATGATGAATCCACCTCTATCCTCCAGATTCACACCTGAAGGAGGTCAGTTTCACACCTTGGGAAACCCCTGACCCAGAGCCACTCTGGCTAGGGGAAATTTTTATAACCCCGATAAGAAAATTCCTACTGGAATGATGCCCAACCAACCTCTTATGAATTAGCCTGGAGGAGGGTATTACAATCCTGGACAGGGCCATGGTTCTTACCAAAATCTTGGATGGGATGTGATTCCCCAAACACAATATTTACAGGGATCTTGGGGCCATATGCCGTAACCTTGTCTCCCTTTTTTGGCCATGCTCAACTTTCCATAATTTTCTATGTTGATGAACTACCCTATGTATCATGATCCTACATGGCCCCCCTTTCCCACCAAGCTTCCTTCAAACATTCCAAAATTCAAAGGTAATAATGGCAAGGATCCTAGTGACCACATCACCACATTTCACCTATGGTGCTCTTTAAATTCCCTTAATGATGATTCCATTTAGTTAAGATTAATTCAACACACCCTCATGGGGGTTTCTGTGAAATGGTATATCGAGCTACCTAGGGGGGCATATGGGACCTTTAGTAAGATGGTCCTAGTCTTCCTTAACCACTTCCAATTGTCAGTTCATTATGATGTTGGCCTAGAACTTCTCTAAACATTACGCCAGGACAACCAATAATATATTGGATCACATCGAGGAGTGTCATAGACAGAAGAAGTTGATCAAGACTTTCATACCCCCAGATTTCCTGTTATAATGGTTCCTTAAGTCCTTGCAACCTCCTATCTCGAAGGATGTTACTACATCCGAGGAAGAAGAAATCTTCAAATCCCAACAGTTAGATATTATATATTCTCATCCTAGTATGTTATATCATATTCCTCCGGACACACTGAGGTCAAACTATGACCCTAGACAAAAGCTCGGACCTCATGCTAATGGCATTGTAGGCTCCGCAAATGTGAAATATGTAGACTCGGTGACAAGCCATTCGAAAGAGTTGTCTCTAAACCACTCTGCAGGAGGGCCAACTTCATTTGTTTCTTCCAATCCCACTCAGTCGGCGGATGTACATTCCGTGCAATCATCGACCGACCAAAATGGTAACCAACAACCAGGCGAGAATAAGAAGAAAGGACGTAATAATAATCATAAGGGTGGGAAGAATAATAATAAACCCACGGACAATGTTAATAATGAGAAGACGAATAATAATGTTGGTGATGGAAAGAAAGAAAGGTCTAAGGTGAAATTTCCCTGTAATCTTTGTATAGACGACCATCTTACTCATTTATGCCCCAAACTTGTGGAAGTTGCAAGGCTCTTATCTCTACCGTCCGCTATGATGACAAATCCTTTTCCACATAACCAACACATGGCCTCGAGCTCCTCAAATGTTGGAAATGTGACCGGTGGAAGTCAAAAACCACTAACAGAAGACGATGACCATTTGTGAATCAATATGGTCAATTCTTAGGTTAATGTAGCCACTCGGTCTCGTGATTACAGTCCTTTACAAACTGTACCTGTTCTAGAATATCCTCCTCCTCCTCCGGAGATTCCTTTGCATATCGAAAAACTAGAGCCACCACCTTGTATTTTGAAAGGGGTACTCAACCTCTCTACCCACAATCCAAATGCTAGAGCCACCTAGAACTACTCTATTGTTGAGGACCTGGGTCAAACCCCTTGTGCGATGTTGGCCCTAGAGGTACTCTAGACATGTCCTTCATAGAGGAATGCCTTTCTATCTATGTTAGGAGATATAGACCCCAGTGGCTCGAAATTTATCAAGTTTTACGTCATAGATGTGAAGCCTCACTTTCCTTACCATGTGGAATTCCAAATCCATGTGGGGTACTCAAAGTATACCATCAAACGTGTGGTTGTTAATGAAGGTGTTTCTACATGTGTGATGTCCCTGATTTTTTGGAAATCTCTTGGCTCTCTGAGTCTCTCTCAGTCTCTGACCATGTTGACTGCTTTTGACTGTCGTTCTTTCCACCCTCACGATATTCTTCCTGCCATTCCGGTCCAGTTAGGTGGGAAGATGGTAGAGGTGGATGTCGAGGTGGTTGATGAAACCCTCGATTATAACTTTTACTAGGAAGAAATTGGACTTATGCTATGAATGTCTTCGTATCATCCGTCTTCCTCACTCTTTTTTTTCCTCACAATGGGAACATCATGACGGTTGACCAATTATCCTTTGCGTATGCTATCCCCAGTGCATTTGTTGGACCGTTGATCCCTGTGGTCGATAATTCTTAGCCGACAACTAAGAATATCGGTGTCGGAATGTATTCATCCCTTAAGGGTACCTTCGACTTTATGGAAATGATTCACCATGCTTACGCCATGTCCAGTAGGCCCAATTTGTCAAAGAGGTCCGTTCCTTTTCAGACTTCCTATTTCAACGATATTTGGACCCTACCTTCCTCGACTACATCTTGTGAAGGCCAGTTGCATTATGGAATGGCCATGCCACTATCGACAACGAATATAGCGTATCAAGATGTTATTGACTCTTCCGTCGATCCCGATCCTATTACCTCACCGATGGACGAGGATGATCCTGTTCTTAAGACTGTGTGGGCCACTTCATTATCTTTCTCACATGCTTCCTTGATGATAATTTTCCCTCGGATGAAGCCATGAATGGTTTTGAAAAACCTTGGGATGATATGCATCATTGCTCTTACTTTCTCCCAAATCTTTCTAGAATCAAACAAGATGACTTTCGATCTACTCTAAGTGAGATAGTTTGTCACGTCGTAGTTCCACCTGATACTCAAATTTATGCCGAAGGAAATATGGTGAGTATCTCTCCTACCCTCACGATCAATATCTCTCATACCCCTGGCAAGATTGAAAATGTACATATTGGTGTAGATTGTTCGCCAGAAGAAATACTGATCTACGCCGAGCTCTTCAAAGAATTATGAGATGTATTTTCTTGGTCATATGAAGAGATTCCAGGAATCGACCCTCGAATTGTCGAGCATGATATTAGAACTTATCTGAATGATAAGATGGTTTGACAACATCTTAGAGTTGTCAATCCTTGGAAGTCCCCTGCTATTAAGGCAATGGTAGTGAAACTCCTTAATGTTGGCTTTATCTATCCGGTTCCTTTAATTGAATGGATATCCAATCCCATTCTTGTGAATAAGAAGAAAGGAACCATTTGTGTATGCATGGAACTTCATGACCTGAACAAATCATGTCCTAAAGACAACTTCCCAACACCTTTGATCGATTAGATTCTCGATGAGTGTGCGGGTAGTGAAGTGTTTTATTTCATGGACGGATTTTTAGGGTATAACCAAATTCAAATTAAATCTGAGGATTTACACAAGATGAAATTTATTTGTCTTTGGGGTAATTTCTCATACCGGAAGATGCCTTTCAACCTTAAAAATGCTGGAGCAACCTTTCAATGTGATATGACCTTCTCATTCCATGATCTTAAGCATATAGTCGAAGATTATCTTAAGGATATTGCTACTCACTCTAGTAAGAGAGTGGATCACTCTAAGCACCTTCGGCTAGTTTTTGAAAGATGTCGTCATTATATAATCCAGTTAAACCCTCATAAATGGATCTTTTGCATTAGGTCTGAACATAATTTGGGATTTTTAGTCTTTGATACCAGGTTCATGGTAGATCCTTTAAAGGTTGAGGCAATACTTCGGTTGCCTGCCCCGCGCACTATTCGACAACTTCAAGGTTTATAGGGGAAAGATAACTTTTTACGTTGGTTTATAGTAAAATATGCCAATATTACTAAGGGTTTCATGCATATTTTGAATAAGGACACCCCTTTTATCTGGGATGAGCAAGCCCAAGAATCAGTTGATACTTTGAATAAAGCCTTGGTATCGACGCTTATGTCTAAGTCTCCTGACTACAGTAGGGATTAATTTCTTTATGTCACCACGTCCGAAGAGACGATTGGTATGGTTTTGGTTCAGGAGGATGATGAGCTCTGCTAGCAC